>CM059431.1:146668731-146875660 GCA_030390025.1 Squalus acanthias | reverse complement strand
GGGACTCTGATCTGGCAGAGTGTGGGAACCGTGGGACTGGGAACTGGCAGAGTGTGGGAACTCTTGGGACACTGATCTGGCAGAGTGTGGGAACCGTGGGACTGGGAACTGGCAGAGTGTGGGTACCCGTGGGACTGGGATCACGCAGAATGTGGGAACCCGTGGGACTGGGATCTGGCAGAGTGCGGAAAACCGTGAGACTGGGTTCTGGCAGAGTGCGGGAACCCGTGGGACTGGAAAATGGCAGTGTGCGGGAACCCGTGGGACTGGGATCAGGCAGAGTGTGGGAACCCGTGGGATTGGGATCTGGCAGAGTGCAGGAATCCGTGGGACTGGGAACTGGCAGTGTGTGGGTACCCGTGGGATTGGGATCTGGCAGAGTGCGGGAACCCGTGGGACTGGGAAATGCCAGAGTTTGGGAACCCGTGGGACTGGGAACTGGCAGAGTGGGGGTACCCGTGGGACTGGGATCTGTCAGAGTGTAGGAATCCGTGGGACTGGGAACTGGCAGAGTGCGGGAACCCTTGGGACTCTGATCTGGCAGAGTGCGGGAACCCGTGGGACTGGGAACTGGCAGAGTGTGGGATCCCGTGGGACTGGGAACTAGCAGAGTGCGGGAACCCGTGGGACTGGGAACTAGCAGAGTGCGGGAACCCGTGGGACTGGGAACTGGCAGAGTGGGGGAACCGTGGGACTGGGAACTGGCAGAGTGTGGGAACCCGTGGGACTGGGACCTGGCAGAGTGTGGGAACCCATGGGACTGGGAACTGGCAGAGAGTGGGAACCCGTGGGATTGGGAACTGCCAGAGTGTGGGAACCCGTGGGACTGGGAACTGGCAGAGTGCGGGAACCCGTGGGACTGGGAACTGGCAGAGTGTGGGAACCCGTGAGACTGGGATCTGGCAGAGTGCGGGAACCCGTGGGACTGGGATCAGACAGATTGTGGGAACCCGTGAGACTGGGATCTGACAGATTGTGGGAACCCGTGGGACTGGAAACTGGCAGAGTGTGGGAACCCGTGGGACTGGGAACTGGCAGAGTGTGGGAACCCATGGGACTGGGAACTGGCAGAGTGCGGGAACCCATGGGACTGGGAACTGGCAGAGTGTGGGAACCCGTGGGACTGGGAACTGGCAGAGTGTGGGAACCCGTGGGACTGGGAACTAGCAGAGTGGGGGAACCGTGGGACTGGGAACTGGCAGAGTGTGGGAACCCGTGGGAGTGGGACCTGGCAGAGTGCGGGAAATCTTGGGACTCTGATCTGGCAGAGTGTGGGAACCGTGGGACTGGGAACTGGCAGAGTGTGGGAACCCGTGGGACCAGGATCAGGCAGAGTGTGGGAACCCTTGGGACTGGGAACTGGCAGAGTGTGGGAATTCTTGAGACTGGAATCTGTCAGAATGCGTGTTCCAGTGGGACTGGGAACTGGCAGAGTTTGGGAACCCGTGGGAATGGGAACTGGCAGAGTGTGGGAACTCTTGGGACTCTGATCTGGCAGAGTGTGGGAACCGTGGGACTGGGAACTGGCAGAGTGTGGGTACCCGTGGGACTGGGATCACGCAGAATGTGGGAACCCGTGGGACTGGGATCTGGCAGAGTGCGGAAAACCGTGAGACTGGGATCTGGCAGAGTGCGGGAACCCGTGGGACTGGAAAATGGCAGAGTGTGGGAACCCGTGGGACTGGGATCAGGCAGAGTGTGGGAACCCGTGGGATTGGGATCTGGCAGAGTGCAGGAATCCGTGGGACTGGGAACTGGCAGTGTGTGGGTACCCGTGGGATTGGGATCTGGCAGAGTGCGGGAACCCGTGGGACTGGGAAATGCCAGAGTTTGGGAACCCGTGGGACTGGGAACTGGCAGAGTGGGGGTACCCGTGGGACTGGGATCTGTCAGAGTGTAGGAATCCGTGGGAATGGGAACGGGCTGAGTGTGGGAACCCGTGGGACTGTGAACTGGCAGAGTGCGGGAACCCATGGGACTGGGAACTGGCAGAGTGCGGGAACCGTGGGACTGGGAACTGGCAGAGTGTGGGAACCCGTGGGACTGGGAACTAGCAGAGTGGGGGAACCGTGGGACTGGGAACTGGCAGAGTGTGGGAACCCTTGGGACTGGGACCTGGCAGAGTGTGGGAACCCGTGGGACTAGGAACTGGCAGAGTGTGGGAACTCTTGGGACTCTGATCTGGCAGAGTGTGGGAACCGTGGGACTGGGAACTGGCAGAGTGTGGGAACCCGTGGGACCGGGATCAGGCAGAGTGTGGGAACCCGTGGGACTGGGATCTGGCAGAGTGCGGAAAACCGTGAGACTGGGATCTGGCAGAGTGCGGCAACCCGAGGGACTGGAAAATGGCAGAGTGTGGGAACCCTTGGGACTGTGAATTGGCAGAGTGTGGGAACCCGTGGGACTGGGAATTGGCAGAGTGTGGGAACCCTTGGGACTCTGATCTAGCAGAGTGTGGGAACCCGTGGGAATGGGAAGCGCCAAAGTTTGGGAACCCGTGGGACTGGGAACTGGCAGAGTGTGGGAACTCTTGAGACTGTAATCTGTCAGAATGCGTGTTCCAGTGGGACTGGGAACTGGCAGAGTTTGGGAACCCGTGGGACTGGGATCTAGCAGAGTGTGGTAACCCGTGGGACTGGGAACTGGCAGAGTGTGGGAACTCTTGGGACTCTGATCTGGCAGAGTGTGGGAACCGTGGGACTGGGAACTGGCAGAGTGTGGGTACCCGTGGGACTGGGATCAGTCAGAGTGTGGGAACCCGTGGGACTGGGATCTGGCAGCGTGCGGAAAACCGTGAGACTGGGATCTGGCAGAGTGCGGGAACCCGTGGGACTGGAAAATGGCAGAGTGTGGGAACCCATGGGACTGGGATCTGGCAGAGTGCGGGAACCCGTGGGACTGGAAAATGGCAGTGTGCGGGAACCCGTGGGACTGGGATCAGGCAGAGTGTGGGAACCCGTGGGATTGGGATCTGGCAGAGTGCAGGAATCCGTGGGACTGGGAACTGGCAGTGTGTGGGTACCCGTGGGATTGGGATCTGGCAGAGTGCGGGAACCCGTGGGACTGGGAAATGCCAGAGTTTGGGAACCCGTGGGACTGGGAACTGGCAGAGTGGGGGAACCCGTGGGACTGGGAACTGGCAGAGTGCTGGAACCCGTGAGACTGGGATCTGACAGTGTGCTGGAACCCGTGGGACTGCAAACTGGCAGAGTGCTGGAACCCGTGGGACTGGGATCTGGCAGAGAGTGGGAACCTTTGAGACTGGGATCTGGCAGAGTGCGGGTACCGTGGGACTGGGATCAGACAGATTGTGGGAACCCGTGGGACTGGAAACTGGCAGAGTGCAGCTACCCGTGAGACTGGGAACTGGCAGAGTGCGGGAACCCGTGGGACTGGGAACTGGCAGGGAGCGGGAACCCGTGGGACTGGGATCTGACAGAGTGTGGGTACACGTGGGACTGGGAACTGGCAGGGTGCGGGAATCCGTGGACTGGGATTTGACAGAATGTGGGTACACGCGTGACTGGGATGTGGCTGAGTGTGGAAATCCGTGGGACTGGGATCATACAGATTGTGGGAACCCGTGGGACATGGAAATGGCAGATTGTGGGAACCCGTGGGACTGTGAACTGGCAGAGTGCGGGAACCCATGGGACTGGGATCTGGCAGAGTGCGGGAACACGTGGGACTGGGATCTGGCAGAGTGCGGGAACCCATGGGACTCGGATCAGACAGATTGTGGGAACCCGTGGGACTGGAAAATGGCAGAGTGCGGGCACCCGTGAGACTGGGATCTTGCAGAGAGTGGGAACCCGTGGGACTGGGAACTGGCAGGGTACGGGAACCCGTGGGACAGGGATCTGACAGAGTGTGGATACACATGGAATGGGAACTAGCAGGGTGCGGGAACCCGTGAGACTGGGATCTGGCAGAGTGTGGGAACCCGTGGGACTGGAATCTGACAGATTGTGGGAACCCTTGAGACTGGAAACTGGCAGAGTGTGGGAACCCTTGGGACTCTGATCTGGCAGAGTGTGGGAACCCGTGGGACTGGGAAGTGCAGAGTGTGGGAACCCTTGGGAATTTGACCTGGCAGAGTGTGGGAACCCGCGGGACTGGGAACTGGCAGATTGTGGGAACCCGTGGGACTGTGATCTGGCAGAATGCGGAAAACCGTGAGACTGGGATCTGGCAGAGTGTGTGAACCCGTGGGACTGGAAACTGGCAGAGTGCAGGAATCCGTGGGACTGGGAACTGGCAGAGTGTGGGAACCGTGGGACTGGGATCTGGCAGAGTGTGGGAACCGTGGGACTGGAAACTGACAGAGTGTGGGAACCGTGGGACTGGGATCTGGCAGAGTGTGGGAACCGCTGGGACTGGGATCTGGCAGGTGTGGGGAACCCGTGGGACTGGGATCTGGCAGAGTGGGGAACCCGTGGGACTGGGAACTGGCAGAGTGTGGGAACCGTGGGACTGGGAATTGGCAGAGTGTGGGAACCCGTGGACTGGGAACTGCAAAGAGTGCAGGATCCGTGGGACTGGGAACTGGCAGTGTGTGGGTACCCGTGGGATTGGGATCTGGCAGAGTGCGGGAACCCGTGGGACTGGGAAATGCCAGAGTTTGGGAACCCGTGGGGACTGGGAACTGGCAGAGTGGGGGAACCCGTGGGACTGGGATCTGTCAGAGTGCAGGAATCCGTGGGACTGGAACTGGCAGAGTGGGGGAACCCGTGGGACTGGGAACTGGCAGAGCGCTGGAACCCGTGAGACTGGGATCTGACAGAGTGCTGGAACCCGTGGGACTGCAAACTGGCAGAGTGCTGGAATCCGTGGGACTGGGATCTGGCAGAGAGTGGGAACCTTTGAGACTGGGATCTGGCAGAGTGCGGGAACCCGTGGGACTGGGATCAGACAGATTGTGGGAACCCGTGAGACTGGGATCTGACAGATTGTGGGAACCCGTGGGACTGGGAACTGGCAGAGTGCGGGAACCCGTGAGACTGGGATCTGGCAGAGAGTGGGAAGCCGTGGGACTGGGAACTGGCAGAGTGTGGATACACGTGGGACTGGGAACTGGCAGGGTGCGGGTACCCGTGGGACTGGGATCAGACAGAGTGTGGGTACACGTGGGACTGGGATTAGGCACAGTGTGGGAACCCGTGGGACTGGAATCTGACAGATTGTGGGAACACTTGAAACTGGAATCTGTCAGAATGCGTGTACCAGTGGGACTGGGAACTGACAGAGAGTGGGAACCCTTGGGACTCTGATCTGGCAGAGTGTGGGATCCCGTGGTACTGGGATCTGGCAGAGAGTGGGAACCCGTGGGACTGGGAACTGGCAGAGTGTGGATACACGTGGAACTGGGAGCAGGCAGGGTGCGGGTACCCGTGGGACTGGGATCAGACAGAGTGTGGGAACCCGTGGGACTGGGATCTGGCAGAGTGTGGGAACCCGTGGGACTGGGAACTGGCAGAGTGCGGATACCCGTGGGACTGGGATCTGGCAGAGAGTGGGAACCCGTGAGACTGGGAACTGGCAGAGTGTGGGAACCCGTGAGACTGGGATCTGGCAGAGTGCGGGATCCCGTGGGACTGGGATCAGACAGATTGTGGGAACCCGTAAAACTGGGATCTGACAGATTGTGGGAACCCGTGGGACTGGAAACTGGCAGAGTGCGGGAACCCGTGGGACTGTGAACTGGCAGAGTGTGGGAACCGTGGGAATGGGAACTGGCAGAGTGTGGGAACCCGTGGTACTGGGAACTGGCAGAGTGCGGGAACCCGTGGGACTGGGAACTGGCAGAGTGGGGGAACCGTGGGGCTGGGAACTGGCAGATTGTGGGAACCCATGGGACTGGGACCTGGCAGAGTGTGGGAACCCGTGGGACTGGGATCTGGCGGAGTGTGGGAACCCGTGGGACTGGGATCTGGCAGAGAGTGGGAATCCGTGAGACTGGGAACTGGCAGAGTGCGGGAACCCTTGGGACTCTGATCTGGCAGATGTGTGGGAACCGTGGGACTGGGAACTGGCAGAGTGTGGGAACCCGTGGGACTGGGAACTGGCAGAGTGTGGGAACCCGTGGGACTGGGAACTGGCAGAGTGCGGGAACCCGTGGGAAGGGGAACTGGCAGAGTGCGGGAACCCTTGGGACTCTGATCTGGCAGTGTGTGGGAACCCGTGGGACTGGGAACTGGCAGAGTGCGGGAACCCGTGGGACTGGGAACTGGCAGCGTGGGGGAACCGTGGGACTGGGAACTGGCAGAGTGTGGGAACTCTTGGGACTCTGATCTGGCAGAGTGTGGGAACCGTGGGACTGGGAACTGGCAGAGTGTGGAAAACCGTGAGACTGGGATCTGGCAGAGTGCGGGAACCCGAGGGACTGGAAAATGGCAGAGTGTGGGAACCCTTGGGACTGGGAATTGGCAGAGTGTGGGAACCCGTGGGACTGGAAATTGGCAGAATGTGGGAACCCTTGGGACTCTGATCTAGCAGAGTGTGGGAACCCGTGGGAATGGGAAGTGCCAGAGTTTGGGAACCCGTGGGACTGGGAACTGGCAGAGTGTGGGAACTCTTGAGACTGGAATCTGTCAGAATGCGTGTTCCAGTGGGACTGGGAACTGGCAGAGTTTGGGAACCCTTGGGACTGGGATCTAGCAGAGTGTGGTAACCCGTGGGACTGTGATCTGGCAGAGTGTGGGAACCGTGGGACTGGGAACTGGCAGAGTGTGGGTACCCGTGGGACTGGGATCAGGCAGAGCGTGGGAACCCGTGGGACTGGGATCTGGCAGAGTGCGTAAAACCGTGGGACTGGGATCTGGCAGAGTGCGGGAACCCGTGGGACTGGAAAATAGCAGTGTGCGGGAACCCGTGGGACTGGGATCAGGCAGAGTGTGGGAACCCGTGGGATTGGGAGCTGGCAGAGTGCAGGAATCCGTGGGACTGGGAACTGGCAGTGTGTGGGTACCCGTGGGATTGGGATCTGGCAGAGTGCGGGAACCCGTGGGACTGGGAAATGCCAGAGTTTGGGAACCCGTGGGACTGGGAACTGGCAGAGTGGGGGAACCCGTGGGACTGGGATCTGTCAGAGTGCAGGAATCCGTGGGACTGGGAACTGGCTGAGTGTGGGAACCCGTGGAACTGGGAACTGGCAGAGTGGGGGAACCCGTGGGACTGGGAACTGGCAGAGCGCTGGAACCCGTGAGACTGGGATCTGACAGAGTGCTGGAACCCGTGGGACTGCAAACTGGCAGAGTGCTGGAATCCGTGGGACTGGGATCTGGCAGAGAGTGGGAACCTTTGAGACTGGGATCTGGCAGAGTGCGGGAACCCGTGGGACTGGGATCAGACAGATTGTGGGAACCCGTGAGACTGGGATCTGACAGATTGTGGGAACCCGTGGGACTGGGAACTGGCAGAGTGCGGGAACCCGTGAGACTGGGATCTGGCAGAGAGTGGGAAGCCGTGGGACTGGGAACTGGCAGAGTGTGGATACACGTGGGACTGGGAACTGGCAGGGTGCGGGTACCCGTGGGACTGGGATCAGACAGAGTGTGGGTACACGTGGGACTGGGATTAGGCACAGTGTGGGAACCCGTGGGACTGGAATCTGACAGATTGTGGGAACACTTGAAACTGGAATCTGTCAGAATGCGTGTACCAGTGGGACTGGGAACTGACAGAGAGTGGGAACCCTTGGGACTCTGATCTGGCAGAGTGTGGGATCCCGTGGTACTGGGATCTGGCAGAGAGTGGGAACCCGTGGGACTGGGAACTGGCAGAGTGTGGATACACGTGGAACTGGGAGCAGGCAGGGTGCGGGTACCCGTGGGACTGGGATCAGACAGAGTGTGGGAACCCGTGTGACTGGGATCTGGCAGAGTGTGGGAACCCGTGGGACTGGGAACTGGCAGAGTGCGGATACCCGTGGGACTGGGATCTGGCAGAGAGTGGGAACCCGTGAGACTGGGAACTGGCAGAGTGTGGGAACCCGTGAGACTGGGATCTGGCAGAGTGCGGGATCCCGTGGGACTGGGATCAGACAGATTGTGGGAACCCGTAAAACTGGGATCTGACAGATTGTGGGAACCCGTGGGACTGGAAACTGGCAGAGTGCGGGAACCCGTGGGACTGTGAATTGGCAGAGTGTGGGAACCGTGGGACTGGGAACAGGCAGAGTGTGGGAACCCGTGGTACTGGGAACTGGCAGAGTGCGGGAACCCGTGGGACTGGGAACTGGCAGAGTGGGGGAACCGTGGGGCTGGGAACTGGCAGATTGTGGGAACCCATGGGACTGGGACCTGGCAGAGTGCGGGAACCCGTGGGACTGGGAACAGGCAGAGTGTGGGAACTCTTGGGACTCTGATCTGGCAGAGTGTGGGAACCGTGGGACTGGGAACTGGCAGAGTGTGGGAACCCGTGGGAGCGGGATCAGGCAGAGTGTGGGAACCCGTGGGACTGGGATCTGGCAGAGTGCGGGAAACCGTGAGACTGGGATCTGGCAGAGTGCGGGAACCCGAGGGACTGGAAAATGGCAGAGTGTGGGAACCCTTGGGACTGGGAATTGGCAGAGTGTGGGAACCCTTGGTTCTGGGAATTGGCAGAAAATGCGATCCCGTGGGACTGGGAATTGGCAGAGTGTGGGAACCCTTGGGACTCTGATCTAGTAGAGTGTGGGAACCCGTGGGAATGGGAAGTGCCAGAGTTTGGGAACCCGTGGGACTGGGAACTGGCAGGGTGCGGGAATCCGTGGACTGGGATTTGACAGAGTGTGGGTACACGTGTGACTGGGAACTGGCAGATTGTGGGAACCCGTGGGACTGTGATCTGGCAGAGTGCGGAAAACCGTGAGACTGGCATCTGGCAGAGTGTGTCAACCCGTGGGACTGGAAACTGGCAGAGTGCAGGAATCCGTGGGACTGGGAACTGGCAGAGTGCTGGAACCCGTGAGACTGGGATCTGGCGGAGTGCGGGAACCCGCGGGACTGGGATCAGACAGATTGTGGGAACCCGTGAGACTGGAAACTGGCAGAGCGCGGGAACCCGTGGGACTGGGAACTGGCAGAGTGCGGGAACCCGTGGGACTGGGATCTGGCAGAGAGTGGGAAACCGTGGGACCGGAAACTGGCATAGTGCGGGAACCCTTGGGACTCTGATCTGGCAGTGTGTGGGAACCGTGGGACTGGGAACTGGCAGAGTGTGGGAACCCGTGGGACTGGGAACTGGCAGAGTGCGGGAACCCGTGGGACTGGGAACTGGCAGCGTGGGGGAACCGTGGGACTGGGAACTTTCAGAGTGTGGGAACCCGTGGGACTGGGACCTGGCAGAGTGTGGGAACCCGTGGGACTGGGAACTGGCAGAGTGTGGGAACTCTTGGGACTCTGATCTGGCAGAGTGTGGGAACCGTGGGACCGGGATCAGGCAGAATGTGGGAACCCGTGAGTCTGGGATCTGGCAGAGTGCGGAAAACCGTGAGACTGGGATCTGGCAGAGTGCGGGAACCCGAGGGACTGGAAAATGGCAGAGTGTGGGAACCCTTGGGACTGGGAATTGGCAGAGTGTGGGAACCCTTGGGACTGGGAATTGGCAGAGTGTGGGAACCCGTGGGACTGGGAATTGGCAGAGTGTGGGAACCCTTGGGACTCTGATCTAGCAGAGTGTGGGAACCCGTGGGAATGGGAAGTGCCAGAGTTTGGGAACCCGTGGGACTGGGAACTGGCAGAGTGTGGGAACTCTTGAGACTGGAATCTGTCAGAATGCGTGTTCCAGTGGGACTGGGAACTGGCAGAGTTTGGGAACCCTTGGGACTGGGATCTAGCAGAGTGTGGGAACCGTGGGACTGGGAACTGGCAGAGTGTGGGAACTCTTGGGACTCTGATCTGGCAGAGTGTGGGAACCGTGGGACTGGGAACTGGCAGAGTGTGGGTACCCGTGGGACTGGGATCAGGCAGAGTGTGGGAACCCGTGGGACTGGGATCTGGCAGAGTGCGGGAACCCGTGGGACTGGAAAATGGCAGTGTGCGGGAACCCGTGGGACTGGGATCAGGCAGAGTGTGGGAACCCGTGGGATTGGGAGCTGGCAGAGTGCAGGAATCCGTGGGACTGGGAACTGGCAGTGTGTGGGTACCCGTGGGATTGGGATCTGTCAGAGTGCGGGAACCCGTGGGACTGGGAAATGCCAGAGTTTGGGAACCCGTGGGACTGGGAACTGGCAGAGTGGGGGAACCCGTGGGACTGGGATCTGTCAGAGTGCAGGAATCCGTGGGACTGGGAACTGGCTGAGTGTGGGAACCCGTGGAACTGGGAACTGGCAGAGTGGGGGAACCCGTGGGACTGGGAACTGGCAGAGTGCTGGAACCCGTGAGACTGGGATCTGACAGAGTGCTGGAACCCGTGGGACTGCAAACTGGCAGAGTGCTGGAATCCGTGGGACTGGGATCTGGCAGAGAGTGGGAACCTTTGAGACTGGGATCTGGCAGAGTGCGGGAACCCGTGGGACTGGGATCAGACAGATTGTGGAAACCCGTGAGACTGGGATCTGACAGATTGTGGGAACCCGTGGGACTGGGAACTGGCAGAGTGCGGGAACCCGTGAGACTGGGATCTGGCAGAGAGTGGGAACCCGTGGGACTGGGAACTGGCAGAGTGTGGATACACGTGGGACTGTGAACTGGCAGGGTGCGGGTACCCGTGGGACTGGGATCAGACAGAGTGTGGGTACACGTGGGACTGGGATTAGGCAGAGTGTGGGAACCCGTGGGACTGGAATCTGTCAGAATGCGTGTACCAGTGGGACTGGGAACTGACAGAGAGTGGCAACCCGTGGGACTGGGATCTGGCAGAGTGCGGGAACCCGTGGGACTGGAAAATGGCAGTGTGCGGGAACCCGTGGGACTGGGATCAGGCAGAGTGTGGGATCCCGTGGTACTGGGATCTGGCAGAGAGTGGGAACCCGTGGGACTGGGAACTGGCAGAGTGTGGATACACGTGGAACTGGGAGCAGGCAGGGTGCGGGTACTCGTGGGACTGGGATCAGACAGAGTGTGGGAACCCGTGGGACTGGGATCTGGCAGAGTGTGGGTACCCGTGGGACTGGGAACTGGCAGAGTGTGGGTACCCGTGGAACTGGGATCAGGCAGAGTGTGGGAAACCGTGGAACTGGGATCTGGCAGAGTGCGGAAAACCTTGAGACTGGGATCTGGCAGAGTGCAGGAATCCGTTGGACTGGGAAATGCCAGAGTTTGGGAACCCGTGGGACTGGGAACTGGCAGAGTGCGGGAACCCGTGGGACTGGGAACTGGCAGAGTGCAGGAATCCGTGGGACTGGGTACTGGCAGAGTGTGGGAACCCGTGGGACTGGGATCTGGCAGAGTGTGGGTACACGTGGGACTGGGATCTGGCAGAGTGCGGGAACCCGTGGGACTGGAATCTGACAGATTGTGGGAAACCTTGAGATTGGAATCTGTCAGAATGCGTGTACCAGTGGGACTGGGAACAAGTAGAGTGTGGGAACCCGTGGGATTCTGATCTGGCAGAGTGTGGGAACCTGTGGGACTGGGAACTGGCAGAGTGTGGGAACCCGTGGGATTGGGATCTGGCAGAGTGCGGGAACCCGTGGGACTGGGATCTGACAGAGTGTGGGTACACGTGGGACTGGGAACTGGCAGGGTGCGGGAATCCGTGGACTGGGATTTGACAGAATGTGGGTACACGTGTGACTGGGATGCGGCAGAGTGCGGAAACCCTTGAGGCTGGATTTTGTCAGAATGCGTGTACCAGTGGGACTGGGTACTGGCAGAGTGTGGGAACCCGTGGGACTGGGAACTGGCAGAGTGTGGGAACCCGTGGGATTGGGATCTGGCTGAGTGCGGGAACCCGTGGGACTGGGAACTGGCAGAGTGTGGGAATCCGTAGGATTGGGATCTGGCAGAGTGGGGGAACACGTTGGACTGGGAAATGCCAGAGTTTGTGAACCCGTGGGACTGGGAACAGGCAGAGTGTGGGAACCCGTGGGAAGAGATCTAGCAGATTGCGGGAACCCGTGAGACTGGGATCTGACAGAGTGCGGGAACCCGTGAGACTGGAAACTGGCAGAGCGCTGGAATCCGTCGGACTGGGATCTGGCAGAGAGTGGGAACCCGTGAGATTGGGATCTGGCACAGTGCGGGTACCCGTGGGACTGGGATTTGACAGAGTGTGGGTACACGTGGGACTGGGATCTGGCAGAGTGTGGGAACCGCTGGGACTGGGATCTGACAGAGTGTGGGTACACGTGGGACTGGGAACTGGCAGGGTGCGGGAATCCGTGGACTGGGATTTGACAGAACGTGGGTACACGTGTGACTGGGATGTGGCAGAGTGTGGAAACCCTTGAGGCTGGAATCTGTCAGAATGCGTGTCCCAGTGGGACTGGGATCTGGCAGTGTGTGGGAACCCGTGGGACTGGGAACTGGCAGAGTGCGGGAACCCGTGGGACTGGGATCTGGCACAGTGTGGTAACCCGTGGGACTGGGAACTGGCAGAGTGTGGGAACCAGTGGGTCTGGGAACTGGCAGAGTGTGGGAACCAGTGGGTCTGGGATCTGGCACAGTGTGGGAACCCGTGGGACTGGGAACTGGCAGAGTGTGGGAACCCGTGGGACTGGGAACTGGCAGAGTGTGGGAACCAGTGGGTCTGGGATCTGGCACAGTGTGGGAACCCGTGGGACTGGGATCTGGCAGAGTGTGGGATCCCGTGGGACTGGGAACTGGCAGAGTGCAGAAACCCGTGGGATTTTGGTCTGGCAGAGAGTGGGAACCCGTGGGACTGGAAACTGGCAGAGTGCTGGAACCCGTGGGACTGGGATCTGGCAGAGAGTGGGAACCCGTGAGACTGGGATCTGGCAGAGTGCGGGAACCCGTGGGACTGGGATCAGACAGATTGTGGGAACCCGTGAGACTGGGATCTGACAGATTGTGGGAACCCGTGGGACTGGAAACTGTCAGAGTTCAGCTACCCGTGAGACTGGGATCTGACAGAGTGCGGGAACCCGTGGAACTGGGAACTGGCAGGGTGCGGGAATCCGTGGACTGGGATTTGACAGAGTGTGGGAACCCGTGTGACTGGGATGTGGCAGAGTGCGGGAACCCGTGAGACTGGAATCTGTCAGAATGCGTGTACCAGGGGGACTGGTAACTGGCAGAGTGTGGGAACCCGTGGGACTGGAAACTGGCAGACTGTGGGTACACGTGGGAGTGGGATCTGGCAGAGTGCGGGAATGCGTGGGACTGGAATCTGACAGATTGTGGGAAACCTTGAGACTGGAATCTGTCAGAATGCTTGTAACAGTGGGACTGGGATCTGGCAGAGTGTGGGAACCCGTGGGATTCTGACCTGGCAGAGTGTGGGAACCCGTGGGACTGGGAACTGGCAGAGTGTGGGAACCCGTGGGACTGGGATCTGGCAGAGTGTGGTAACCCGTGGGACTGGCAACTGGCAGAGTGCGGAAAGCCGTTGGACTGGGATCTGGCAGAGCGCGGTGACCCGTGGGATTGTGAACTGGCAGAGTGCAGGAATCCGTTGGACTGGGAAGTGCCAGAGTGCGGGAAGCCGTGAGACTGGGATCTGACAGAGTGTGGGAACCCGTGGGACTGGAAAATGGCAGTGTGCGGGAACCCGTGAGACTGGGATCTGGCAGAGAGTGGGAACCTGTCGGACTGGGAACTGGCAGGGTGCGGCGACCCGTGGGACTGGGATCAGACAGAGTGCGGGAACCCGTGGGACTGAGATCTGGCAGATTGCGGGGACCCATGGGACTGGAATCTGACAGATTGTGGGAACCTTTGAGACTGGAATCTGTCAGAATGCGTGTACCAGTGGGACTGGCAACTGGCAGAGTGTGGGAACCCGTGGGATTCTGATCTGGCAGAGTGTGGGAACCCGTGGGACTGGGAACTGGCAGAGTGTGGGAACCCTTGGGACTCTGACCTGGCAGAGTGTGGGAACCCGGGGGACTGGGATCTGGCAGAGTGCGGAAAACCGTGACACTGGCATCTGGCAGAGTTGGGGACCCGTGGGACTGGGAACTGGCAGAGTGCTGGAACCCGTGGGACTGGGTTCAGCAGAGTGCGGGACCCGTGGGACTGGGAACTGGCAGAGTGCTGGAACCCGTGAGACTGGGATCTGACAGAGTCTGGGAACCCGTGGGACTGGGATTTGACAGAGTGCTGGAACCCGTGGGACTGGGATTTGACAGAGTGTGGGTACACGTGGGACTGGGATCTGGCAGAGTGCTGGAACCCGTGGGACTGGGATTTGACAGAGTGTGGGTACACGTGGGACTGGGATCTGGCCGAGTGTTGGAAACCGTGGGACTGGGATCTGACAGAGTGTGGGTACACGTGGGACTGGGAACTGGCAGGGTGCGGGAATCCGTGGACGGGGATTTGACAGAACGTGGGTACACGTGTGACTGGGATGGGGCAGAGAGTGGAAAACCGCTGAGGCTGGAATCTGTCAGAATGCGTGTACCAGTGGGACTGGGAACTGGCAGAGTGTGGGTACCCGTGGGACTGGGATCAGGCAGAGTGTGGGAACCCGTGGGACTGGGAACTGGCAGAGTGTGGGAACCCGTGGGACTGGAACTGGCAGAGTCTGGGAACCGTGGGACTGGGATCTGGCAGAGTGCGGGAACCCGTGGACTGGGATCTGGCAGAGTGTGGGAACCCTTGAGACTGGGAACTGGCAGAGTGCGGAAACCGTGGGACTGGAAACTGGCAGAGTTCAGCTACCCGTGGGACTGGGATCTGGCAGAGTGGGGAAACCCGTGGACTGGGAACTGGCAGAGTGCTGAATCCGTGGACTGGGACTGGCAGAGTGCTGGAACCGTGGACTGGGATCTGGCAGAGTGTGGGACCCGTGGGACTGGGAACTGGCAGAGTGTGGGAACCTGGGAACTCTGATCTGGCAGAGTGTGGGAACCCGTGGGACTGGGAACTGACGAGTGTCGGAAACCGTGGGACACTGGATCTGGCAGAGTGTGGGGACCCGTGGGACTGGGAACTGGCAGAGTGCTGGAACCCGTGGGACTGGGTTCAGCAGAGTGCGGGACCCGTGGGACTGGGAACTGGCAGAGTGCTGGAACCCGTGAGACTGGGATCTGACAGAGTCTGGGAAACCGTGGGACTGGGATTTGACAGAGTGCTGGAACCCGTGGGACTGGGATTTGACAGAGTGTGGGTACACGTGGGACTGGGATCTGGCAGAGTGCTGGAACCCGTGGGACTGGGATTTGACAGAGTGTGGGTACACGTGGGACTGGGATCTGGCCGAGTGTTGGAAACCGTGGGACTGGGATCTGACAGAGTGTGGGTACACGTGGGACTGGGAACTGGCAGGGTGCGGGAATCCGTGGACTGGGATTTGACAGAACGTGGGTACACGTGTGACTGGGATGGGGCAGAGAGTGGAAAACCGCTGAGGCTGGAATCTGTCAGAATGCGTGTACCAGTGGGACTGGGAACTGGCAAAGTGTGGGAACCCGTGGGATTGGGTTCTGGCTGAGTGCGTGAACCAGTGGGACTGGGAACTGGCAGAGTGTGGGAACCCGTGAGACTGGGATCTGGCAGAGTCTGGGAACCCGTGGGACTGGGATCTGGCAGACTGCGGAAAACCGTGACACTGGGATCTGGCTGAGTGTGGGAACCCGTGGGATTGGGATCTGGCAGAGTGCGGAAAACCGTGACACTGGCATCTGCAGAGTTGGGGACCCGTGGACTGGGAACTGGCAGAGTGCTGGAACCCGTGGGACTGGGTTCAGCAGAGTGCGGGACCCGTGGGACTGGAACTGGCAGAGTGCTGGAACCCGTGAGACTGGGATCTGACAGAGTCTGGGAACCCGTGGGACTGGGATTTGACAGAGTGCTGGAACCCGTGGGACTGGGATTTGACAGAGTGTGGGTACACGTGGGACTGGGATCTGGCAGAGTGCTGGGAACCCGTGGGACTGGGATTTGACAGAGTGTGGGTACACGTGGGACTGGGATCTGGCCGAGTGTTGGAAACCGTGGGACTGGGATCTGACAGAGTGTGGGTACACGTGGGACTGGGAACTGGCAGGGTGCGGGAATCCGTGGACTGGGATTTGACAGAACGTGGGTACACGTGTGACTGGGATGGGGCAGAGAGTGGAAAACCGCTGAGGCTGGAATCTGTCAGAATGCGTGTACCAGTGGGACTGGGAACTGGCAAAGTGTGGGAACCCGTGGGATTGGGTTCTGGCTGAGTGCGTGAACCAGTGGGACTGGGAACTGGCAGAGTGTGGGAACCCGTGAGACTGGGATCTGGCAGAGTCTGGGAACCCGTGGGACTGGGATCTGGCAGACTGCGGAAAACCGTGACACTGGGATCTGGCTGAGTGTGGGAACCCGTGGGATTGGGATCTGGCAGAGTGCGGGAACCCGTGGGACTGGAAAATGGCAGAGTGGGGGAACCCGTTGGACTGGGAAATGCCAGAGTTTGTGATCCCGTCGGACTGGGAACTGGCTGAGTGCTGGACTCCGTTGGACTGGGATCTGGCAGAGTGTGGGAACCCGTGGGACTGGGAACTGGCAGAGTGTGGGAACCCTTGGGACTCTGACCTGGCAGAGTGTGGGAACCCGGGGGACTGGGATCTGGCAGAGTGCGGAAAACCGTGACACTGGCATCTGGCAGAGTTGGGGACCCGTGGGACTGGGAACTGGCAGAGTGCTGGAACCCGTGGGACTGGGTTCAGCAGAGTGCGGGACCCGTGGGACTGGGAACTGGCAGAGTGCTGGAACCCGTGAGACTGGGATCTGACAGAGTCTGGGAAACCGTGGGACTGGGATTTGACAGAGTGCTGGAACCCGTGGGACTGGGATTTGACAGAGTGTGGGTACACGTGGGACTGGGATCTGGCAGAGTGCTGGAACCCGTGGGACTGGGATTTGACAGAGTGTGGGTACACGTGGGACTGGGATCTGACAGAGTGTGGGTACACGTGGGACTGGGAACTGGCAGGGTGCGGGAATCCGTGGACTGGGATTTGACAGAACGTGGGTACACGTGTGACTGGGATGGGGCAGAGAGTGGAAAACCGCTGAGGCTGGAATCTGTCAGAATGCGTGTACCAGTGGGACTGGGAACTGGCAAAGTGTGGGAACCCGTGGGATTGGGTTCTGGCTGAGTGCGTGAACCAGTGGGACTGGGAACTGGCAGAGTGTGGGAACCCGTGAGACTGGGATCTGGCAGAGTCTGGGAACCCGTGGGACTGGGATCTGGCAGACTGCGGAAAACCGTGACACTGGGATCTGGCTGAGTGTGGGAACCCGTGGGATTGGGATCTGGCAGAGTGCGGGAACCCGTGGGACTGGAAAATGGCAGAGTGCGGTAACCCGTGGGACTGGGATCTGGCAGAGTGGGGGAACCCGTTGGACTGGGAAATGCCAGAGTTTGTGATCCCGTCGGACTGGGAACTGGCTGAGTGCTGGACTCCGTTGGACTGGGATCTGGCAGAGTGTGGGAACCCGTGGGACTGGGAACTGGCAGAGTGTGGGAACCCTTGGGACTCTGACCTGGCAGAGTGTGGGAACCCGGGGACTGGGATCTGGCAGAGTGCGGAAAACCGTGACACTGGCATCTGGCAGAGTTGGGGACCCGTGGGACTGGGAACTGGCAGAGTGCTGGAACCCGTGGGACTGGGTTCAGCAGAGTGCGGGACCCGTGGGACTGGGAACTGGCAGAGTGCTGGAACCCGTGAGACTGGGATCTGACAGAGTCTGGGAAACCGTGGGACTGGGATTTGACAGAGTGCTGGAACCCGTGGGACTGGGATTTGACAGAGTGTGGGTACACGTGGGACTGGGATCTGGCAGAGTGCTGGAACCCGTGGGACTGGGATTTGACAGAGTGTGGGTACACGTGGGACTGGGATCTGGCCGAGTGTTGGAAACCGTGGGACTGGGATCTGACAGAGTGTGGGTACACGTGGGACTGGGAACTGGCAGGATGCGGGAATCCGTGGACTGGGATTTGACAGAACGTGGGTACACGTGTGACTGGGATGGGGCAGAGAGTGGAAAACCGCTGAGGCTGGAATCTGTCAGAATGCGTGTACCAGTGGGACTGGGAACTGGCAAAGTGTGGGAACCCGTGGGATTGGGAGCTGGCTGAGTGCGTGAACCAGTGGGACTGGGAACTGGCAGAGTGTGGGAACCCGTGAGACTGGGATCTGGCAGAGTGTGGGAACCCGTGGGACTGGGATCTGGCAGACTGCGGAAAACCGTGACACTGGGATCTGGCTGAGTGTGGGAACCCGTGGGATTGGGACCTGGCAGAATGCGGGAACCCGTGGGACTGGAAAATGGCAGAGTGCGGTAACCCGTGGGACTGGGATCTGGCAGAGTGGGGGAACCCGTTGGACTGGAAAATGCCAGAGTTTGTGATCCCGTCGGACTGGGAACTGGCTGAGTGCTGGACTCCGTTGGACTGGGATCTGGCAGAGTGTGGGAAACCGTGGGACTGGGATCTGACAGAGTCTGGGTACACGTTGGACTGGGAGCTGGCAGGGTGCGGGAATCCGTGGACTGGGATTTGCCAGAACGTGGGTACACGTGTGACTGGGATGTGGCAGAGTGCGGAAACCCTTGAGGCTGGGATCTGTCAGAATGCGTGTACCAGTGGGACTGGAAACTGGCAGAGTGTGGGAAACCGTGGGACTGGGAACTGGCAGAGTGTGGGAACCAGTGGGATTGGGATCTGGCACAGTGTGGGAACCCGTGGGACTGGGAACTGGCAGAGTGTGGGAACCCGTGGGACTGGGATCTGGCAGAGTGTGGGAACCCGTGGGACTGGGATCTGACAGAGTGTGGGAACCCGTGGGAATGGGAACTGGCAGAGTGCGTGTACCCGTGGGACTGGGAACTGGCAGAGTGTGGGAACCCGTGGGACTGGGCACTGGCAGAGTGCGGAAACCCGTGGGACTGGGATTTGGCAGAGTGTGGGAACCCGTGGGACTGGGAACTGGCAGAGTGCGGAAACCCGTGGGATTGGGAATTAGCAGACCGTGGGAAACCGTGGGACAGGGATCTGCCAGAGTGTGGGAACCCGTGAGACAGGGATCTGGCAGAGTTTGGGAACCCGTGGGACTGGGATCTGGCAGAGTGTGGGAATCCGTGGGATTGGGATCTGGCAGAGTGCGGGAACCCGTGGGACTGGGAAATGCCAGAGTGCTGGAACCCGTGGGACTTCAAACTGGCAGAGTGCTGGACCCGTGGGACTGGGATCTGGCAGATTGTGGGAACACGTGAGACTGGGATCTGATAGATTGTGGGAACCCATGAGGCTGGGATCTGAAAGATTGTGGGAACCTGTGGGACTGGAAACTGGCAGAGTGCAGCTACCCGTGAGACTGGGAACTGGCAGAGTGCGGGAACCCGTGGGACTGGGAACTGGCAGGGAGCGGGAACCCGTGGGACTGGGATCAGACAGAGAGTGGGTACACGTGGGACTGGGAACTGGCAGGGTGCGGGAAGCCGTGGACTGGGATTTGACAGAATGTGGGTACACGTGTGACTGGGATGTGGCTGAGTGCGGAAACCCTTGAGGCTGGAATCTGTCAGAATGCGTGTACCAGTGGGACTGGGAACTGTCAGAGTGTGGGAATCCGTGGGACTGGGAACTGGCAGAGTGTGGGAACCCGTGGGACTGGGATCTGGCAGAGTGTGGGAACCCGTGGGACTGGGAACTGGCAGAGTGTGGGAACCCGTGGATATGGGAACTGGCAGAGTGCTGGAACCCCTGAGACTGGGATCTGGCAGAGTGCGGGAACCCGTTGGACTGGGAACTGGCAGGGTGCGGGAACCCGTGGGACTGGGATCTGGCAGAGTGTGGGAACCCGTGGGACTGGGAACTTGCAGAGTATGGGAACCCTTGGGACTCTGATCTGGCAGAGTGTGGGAACCCGTGGGACTGGGAACTGGCAGATTGTGGGAACCCGTGGGACTGGGATCTGGCAGCGTGCGGAAAACCGTGAGACTGGGATCTGGCAGAGTGCGTGAACCCGTGGGACTGGGAACTGGCCGATTTCAGGAATCCGTGGGACTGGGAACTGGCAGAGTGCGGGAACCCGTGGGACTGGGATCTGGCAGAGTGCGGGAACCCGTGGCACTGGGATCAGACAGATTGTGGGAACCTGTGAGACTGGGATCTGACAGATTGTGGGAACCCGTGGGACTGGAAACTGGCCGAGTGCAGCTACCCATGAGACTGGGATCTGATAGATTGTGGGAACCCGTGGGACTGGAAACTGGCAGAGTGCGGGAACCCGTGAGACTGGGATCTTGCAGAGAGTGGGAACCCGTGGGACTGGGAACTGTCAGGGTGTGGGAACCCGTGGGACTGGAATCTGACAGAGTGCGGGAACCCGTTGGACTGGGAACTGGCAAGGTGCGGGAACCCGTGGGACTGGGATCTGGCAGAGTGTGGGAACCCGTGGGACTGGGATCTGGCAGAGTGTGGGAACCCGTGGGACTGGAATCTGACAGATTGTGGGAACTCGTGGGACTGGGAACTGTCAGAGTATGGGAACCCTTGGGACTCTGATCTGGCAGAGGGTGGGAACCCGTGGGACTGGGAACTGGCAGAGTGTGGGAACCCGTGGGACTGGGATCTGGCAGCGTGCGGAAAACCGTGAGACTGGGATCTGGCAGAGTGTGTGAACCCGTGGAACTGGGAACTGGCAGAGTGCAGGAATCCGTGGAACTGGGATCTGGCAGTGTGTGTGAACCCGTGGGACTGGGATCTGGCAGAGTGCGGGAACCCGTGGGACTGGGATCTGGCAGAGTGCAGGAACCCGTGGGACTGGGATCAGACAGATTGTGAGAACCCATGAGACTGGGATCTGGCAGAGTGTGGGAACCCGTGGGACTGGGATCTGGCAGCATGTGGAAAACCGTGAGACTGGGATCTGGCAGAGTGTGTGAACCCGTGGGATTGGGAACTGGCAGAGTGCGGGATCCCGTGGGACTGGGATCTGGCAGAGTGCGGGAACCCGTGGGACTGGGATCAGACAGATTGTGAGAACCCGTGAGACTGGGATCTGACAGAGTGCGGGAACCCGTGGGACTGGGATCTGGCAGAGTGCGGAAAACCATGACACTGGGATCTGGCAGAGTGTGGGAACCCGTGGGATTGGGATCTGCAGAGTGCGGGATCCCGTTGGACTGGGAACTGGCTGAGTGCGGAAACCCGTGGGATTGGGAATTAGCAGAGTGTGGGAACCCTTGGGACTGGAACCTGTCAGAATGCGTGTACCAGTGGGACTGGGAACTGGCAGAGTGTGGGAACCCGTGGCACTGGGATCAGACAGATTGTGGGAACCTGTGAGACTGGGATCTGACAGATTGTGGGAACCCGTGGGACTGGAAACTGGCCGAGTGCAGCTACCCGTGAGACTGGGATCTGATAGATTGTGGGAACCCGTGGGATTGGAAACTGGCAGAGTGCGGGAACCCGTGAGACTGGGATCTTGCAGAGAGTGGGAACCCGTGGGACTGGGAACTGTCAGGGTGTGGGAACCCGTGGGACTGGAATCTGACAGAGTGCGGGAACCCGTTGGACTGGGAACTGGCAGGGTGCGGGAACCCGTGGGACTGGGATCTGGCAGAGTGTGGGAACCCGTGGGACTGGGATCTGGCAGAGTGTGGGAACCCGTGGGACTGGAATCTGACAGATTGTGGGAACTCGTGGGACTGGGAACTGTCAGAGTATGGGAACCCTTGGGACTCTGATCTGGCAGAGGGTGGGAACCCGTGGGACTGGGATCTGGCAGAGGGTGGGAACCCGTGGGACTGGGAACTGGCAGAGTATGGGAACCCGTGAGACTGGGATCTGGCAGAATGTGGGAACCCGTGGGACTGGGATCTGGCAGAGTGCGGAAAACCGTGACACTGGGATCTGGCAGAGTGTGGGAACCCGTGGGATTGGGATCTGCAGAGTGCGGGATCCCGTTGGACTGGGAACTGGCTGAGTGCAGAAACCCGTGGGATTGGGAATTAGCAGAGTGTGGGAACCCTTGGGACTGGAACCTGTCAGAATGCGTGTACCAGTGGGACTGGGAACTGGCAGAGTGTGGGAACCCGTGGGACTGGGAACTGGCAGAGGGCGGAAAACCGTGACACTGGGATCTGGCAGAGTGTGGGAAACCGTGGGATTGGGGTCTGGCAGAGTGCGGGAACCGTGGGACTGGGAACTGGCAGAGTGTGGGAACCCGTGAGACTGGGATCTGGCAGAATGTGGGAACCCGTGGGACAGGGATCTGGCAGAGTGCGGAAAACCGTGACACTGGGATCTGGCAGAGTGCGGGAACCCGTGAGACTGGAATCTTTCAGAATGCGTGTACCCGGGGGACTGGTAACTGGCAGAGTGTGGGAACCCGTGGGACTGGAAACTGCCAGAGTGTGGGTATACGTGGGACTGGAATCTGACAGATTGTGGGAAACGTTGAGACTGGAATCTGTCAGAATGCGTGTACCAGTGGAAATGGGAACTGGCAGAGTGTGGGAACCCGTGGGATTCTGAACTGGCAGAGTGTGGGAACCCGTGGGACTGGGATCTGGCAGAGTGCGGGTACCCGTGGGACTGGGATTTGACAGAGTGTGGGTACACGTGGGACTGGGATCTGGCAGAGTGCGGGTACCCGTGGGACTGGGATTTGACAGAGTGTGGGTACACGTGGGACTGGGATCTGGCAGAGTGTGGGAACCCGTGGGACTGGGATCTGACAGAACGTGGGTACACGTGTGACCGGGTTGTGGCAGAGTGTGGAAACCCTTGAGGCTGAAATGTGTCAGAATGCGTGTCCCAGTGGGATTGGGAACTGGCAGAGTGTTGGAACCTGTGGGATTGGGAACTGGCAGAGTGTGGGAACCAGTGGGACTGGGATCTGGCACAGTGTGGGAACACGTGGGACTGGGAACTGGCAGAGTGCGGAAACCCGTGCGATTGGGAATTAGCAGAGTGCGGAAACCCGTGGGATTGGGAATTAGCTGAGTGCGGGAACCCGTGGGATTGGGAATTAGCTGAGTGCGGGAACCCGTGGGACTGGCATTTGACTGAGCGTGGGAACCCGTGGGACTGGGATCTGGCAGAGTGCGGAAACCCGTGCGATTGGGAATTAGCAGAGTGCGGAAACCCGTGGGATTGGGAATTAGCTGAGTGCGGGAACCCGTGGGACTGGCATTTGACTGAGCGTGGGAACCCGTGGGACTGGGAACTGGCAGAGTGCGGAAACCCGTTGGATTGGGAATTAGCAGAGTGTGGGAAACCGTGGGACAGGGATCTGCCAGAGTGTGGAAAACCGTAGGACTGGGATCTTGCTGAGTGCGGGAACCCGTGGGGCTGGGAACTGGCAGAGTGTGGGAACCCGTGAGACTGGAATCTGGCAGAGTGCTGGAACCCGTGGAATTGGGAACTGGCAGAGTGCTGGTACCCGTGGGACTGGGAACTGGCAGAGTGTGGGAAACTGTGGGACTGGGATAAGGCAGAGTGTGGGAACCCGTGGGATTGGGATCTGGCAGAGTGCGGGAACCCGTGGGATTGGAATCTGGCAGAGTGCAGGAATCCGTGGGACTGGGGACTAGCAGAGTGTGGGAACCCGTGGAACTGGGAATTGGCAGAGAGTGGGAACCCCTGAGACTGGGATCTGGCAAAATGTGGGAACCCGTGGGACTGGGATCTGGCAGAGTGCGGAAAACCGTGAAACTGGGATCTGGCAGAGTGCGGGAACCCGTTGGACTGGGAAATGCCAGAGTTTGTGAACCTGTGGAACTGGGAATAGGCAGAGAGTGGGAATCCGTGAGACTGGGATCTGGCAGAGTGCGGGAATCCATGGGATTGGGATCAGACAGATTGTGGGACCCCGTGAGACTGGGATCTGACAGATTGTGGGAACCCGTGAGACTGGGATTTGACAGAGTGCTGGAACCCGTGGAACTGGGAACTGGCAGAGTGTGAGAAACCGTGAGACTGGGATCTGGCAGAGTGCGGGAACCCGTGGGATTGGGAACTGGCAGAGTGCTGGAACCCGTGGAAGTGGGAACTGGCAGAGTGCTGGAACCCGTGGGACTGGGATTTGGCAGAGAGTGGGAACCCTTGGGATTGGGATCAGACAGATTATGGGAACTCATGAGACTGGGATCTGACAGATTGTGGGAACCCGTGAGACTGGGAACTGGCAGAGTGCGGGACCCGTGGGTCTGGGAACAGGCAGGGAGCGGGAACCCATGGGACTGGGATCTGGCAGAGTGTGGGAACCCGTGGGACTGGGATCTGGCAGAGTGTGGGAAGCCGTGGGACTGGGAACTGGCAGAGTGCGGAAACCCGTGGGATTGGGAATTAGCAGAGTTTGGGAAACCGTGGGACAGGGATCTGCCAGAGTGTGGAAAACCGTAGGACTGGGATCTGGCAGAGTGCGGAAACCCGTGAGACTGGAAACTGGCTGAGTGTGGGAACCCGTGAGACTGGGCTCTGGCAGAGTGCGGGAACCCGTGGGATTGGGAATTAGCAGAGTGTGGGAAACCGTGGGACAGGGATCTGGCAAAGTGTGGGAAACTGTGGGACTGGGAACTGGCACAGTGTGGGAACCCTTGGGACTGGGAATTGGCAGAGTGTGGGACACTGTGGGACTGGGATCAGGCAGTGTGTGGGAACACGTGGGATTGGGATCTGGCAGAGTGCAGGAATCCGTGGGACTGGGAACTGGCAGAGTGTGGGAACCCGTGGGATTGGGATCTGGCAGAGTGCGGGAACCCGTGGGACTGGGAAATGCCAGAGTATGGGAACCCGTGGGACTGGGAACTGGCAGAGTGGGGGAACGCGTGCGAATGGGAACTGTCAGAGTGCAGGAATCCGTGGGACTGGGAACTGGCAGAGTGTGGAAACCCGTCGAACTGGGAACTGGCAGAGTGCTGGAACCCGTGGGACTGGGAGCTGGGAGAGAGTGGGAACCCGTGGGACTGGGATCTGGCAGAGTGTGGGAACCCGTGGGACTGGGAACTCGCAGAGTGCAGAAACCCGTGGGATTGGGAATTAGCAGACTGTGGGAAACCGTGAGACTGGGATCTGCCAGACTGTGGAAAACCGTAGGACTGGGATCCGGCAGACTGCGGAAACCCGTGAGACTGGAAACTGGCTGAGTGTGGGAACCCGTGAGACTGGGCTCTGGCAGAGTGCGGAAAACCGTGGGATTGGGAATTAGCAGAGTGTGGGACACTGTGGGACTGGGATCAGGCAGAGTGTGGGAACACGTGGGATTGGGATCTGGCAAAGTGCAGGAATCCGTGGGACTGGGAACTGGCAGAGTGTGGGAACCCGTGCGATTGGGATCTGGCAGAGTGCGGAAACCCATGGGACTGGGAAATGCCAGAGTATGGGAACCCGTGGGACTGGGAACTGGCAGAGTGGGGAAACCCGTGCGAATGGGAACTGTCAGAGTGCAGGAATCCGTGGGACTGGGAACTGGCAGAGTGCTGGAACCCGTGAGACTGGGATCTGGCAGAGTGCTGGAACCCGTGGGACTGCAAACTGGCAGAGTGCTGAAACCCGTGCGACTGGGATCTGACAGAGTGCGGGTACACGTGGCACTGCAAACTGGCAGAGTGCTGAAACCCGTGGGACTGGGATCTGGCAGAGAGTGGGAACCCGTGAGAATGGGATCTGGCAGAGTGCGGGAACCCCTGGGATTGGGATCAGACAGATTGTGGGAAACCGTGAAACTGGAATCTGAAAGATTGTGGGAACCCGTGGGACTGGAAACTGGCAGAGTGCGGGAACCCGTGGGACTGGGAACTGGCAGGGAGCGGGAACCCGTGGGACTGGGATCTGAGAGAGTGTGGGTACACGTGGGACTGGGAACTGGCAGAGTGTGGGAATCCGTGGGACTGGGAACTGGCAGAGTGTGGGAACTCTTGGGACTCTGATCTGACAGGGTGTGGGAACCGTGGGACTGGGAACTGGCAGAGTGTGGGTACCCGTGGGACTGCGATCAGGCAGAGTGTGGGAACCCGTGGGACTGGGAACTGGCAGAGTGCTGGAACCCGTGAGACTGGGATCTGACAGAGTGCTGGAACCCGTGGGACTGCAAACTGGCAGAATGCTGGAACCCGTGGGACTGGGATCTGGGAGAGAGTGGGAACCCGTGAGATTGGGATCTGGCAGAGTGCGGTAACCCGTGGGATTGGGATCTGACAGATTGTGGGAACCCGTGGGACTGGACACTGGCAGAGTGCAGCTACCCGTGAGTCTGGGATCTGACAGATTGGGGGAACCCGTGGGACTGGGAACTGGCAGAGTGTGGAAACTCTTGGGACTCTGACCTGGCAGAGTGTGGGAACCCGTGGGACTGGAAAATGACAGAGTGTGGGAACCCGTGGGACTGGGAACTGGCAGAGTGTGGGAACCCTTGGGACTGGGAACTGGCACTGTGCGGGAACCCATGGGACTGGGATCAGGCAGAGTGTGGGAACCCGTGGGATTGGGATCTGGCAGAGTGCAGGAATCCGTGGGACTGGGAACTGGCAGAGTGTGGGTACCCGTGGGATTGGGATCTAGCAGAGTGCGGGAACACGTGGGACTGGGAAATGACAGAGTTTGGGAACACATGGGACTGGGAACAGTCAGCATGGGGGAACCCGTGGGACTGGGAACTGTCAGAGTGCAGGAATCCGTGGGACTGGGAACTGGCTGAGTGTGGGAACCCGTGGGAATGGGAACTGGCAGAGTGCTGGAACCCGTGGAACTGGGAACTGGCAGAGTGCTGGAACCCGTGGGAATGGGATTTGGCAGAGAGTGGGAACCCGTGAGACTGGGATCTGGCAGAGTGCGGGAACCCGTGGGATTGGGATCAGACAGATTGTGGGAACTCGTGAGACTGGGATCTGACAGATTGCGGGAACACGTGAGACTGGGAACTGGCAGAGTACGGGAACCCGTGGGTCTGGGATCTGTCAGAATGCGTGTACCAGTGGGACTGGGATCTGGCAGAGTGTGGGAACCCGTGGGACTGGGATCTGGCAGAGTGTGGGAACCCGTGGGACTGGGAACTGGCAGAGTGCGGAAACCCGTGGGATTGGGAATTAGCAGAGTGTGGGAAACCGTGGGACAGGGATCTGCCAGAGTGCGAAAACCCGTGAGACTGGGATCTGGCAGAGTGCGGAAACCCGTGAGACTGGGATCTGGCAGAGTGTGGGAACCCGTGGGACTGGGATCAGACAGATTGTGGGAACCCGTGAGACTGGGATCTGACAGATTGTGGGAACCCGTGGGACTGGAAACTGGCAGAGTGCGGGAACCCGTGGAACTAGGAACTGGCAGGGTGCGGGAATCCGTGGACTGGGATTTGAGAGAGTGTGGGTACTCATGTGACTGGGATGTGGCAGAGTGCGGGAACCCGTGAGACTGGAATCTTTCAGAATGCGTGTACCCGGGGGACTGGTAACTGGCAGAGTGTGGGAACCCGTGGGACTGGAAACTGCCAGAGTGTGGGTACACGTGGGACTGGAATCTGACAGATTGTGGGAAACGTTGAGACTGGAATCTGTCAGAATGCGTGTACCAGTGGAAATGGGAACTGGCAGAGTGTGGGAACCCGTGGGATTCTGAACTGGCAGAGTGTGGGAACCCGTGGGACTGGGATCTGGCAGAGTGCGGGTACCCGTGGGACTGGGATTTGACAGATTGTGGGTACACGTGGGACTGGGATCTGGCAGAGTGCGGGTACCCTTGGGACTGGGATTTGACAGAGTGTGGGTACACGTGGGACTGGGATCTGGCAGAGTGTGGGAACCCGTGGGACTGGGATCTGACAGAACGTGGGTACACGTGTGACCGGGTTGTGGCAGAGTGTGGAAACCCTTGAGGCTGAAATGTGTCAGAATGCGTGTCCCAGTGGGATTGGGAACTGGCAGAGTGTTGGAACCTGTGGGATTGGGAACTGGCAGAGTGTGGGAACCAGTGGGACTGGGATCTGGCACAGTGTGGGAACACGTGGGACTGGGAACTGGCAGAGTGTGGGAACCCGTGGGACTGGGATCTGGCAGAGTGTGGGAACCCGTGGGACTGGGATCTGACAGAGTGTGGGTACACGTGGGACTGGGATCTGGCAGAGTGCGGGAACCCGTGGGATTGGGATCAGACAGATTGTGGGAACCCGTGAGACTGGGATCTGTCAGATTGTGGGTACACGTGGGACTGGGAACTGATAGGGTGCTGGAATCCGTGGACAGGGAAAGGGCAGAGTGCGGGAACCCGTGGGACTGGGAACTGGCAGAGTGCGGAAACCCGTGGGATTGGGATCTGGCAGAGAGTGGGAACCCGTGGGACTGGAAACTGGCAGAGTGCTGGAACCCGTGGGACTGGGATCTGGCAGAGACTGGGAACCCGTGAGACTGGGATCTGGCAGAGTGCGGGAACCCGTTGGACTGGGATCAGACAGATTGTGGGAACCCGTGAGACTGGGATCTGACAGATTGTGGGAACCCTTGGGACTGGAAACTGTCAGAGTGCAGCTACCCGTGAGACTGGGACCAGACAGATTGCGGGAACCCGTGGAACTGGGAACTGGCAGGGTGCGGGAATCCGTGGACTGGGATTTGAGAGAGTGTGTGTACACGTGTGACTGGGATGTGGCAGAGTGCGGGAACCCGTGAGACTGGAATCTGTCAGAATGCGTGTACCAGGGGGACTGGTAACTGGCAGAGTGTGGGAACCCGTGGGACTCTGATCTGGCAGAGTTTGGGAACCCGTGGGACTGGGAACTGGCAGGGTGCGGGAATCCGTGGACTGCGATTTGACAGAATGTGGGTACACGTGTGACTGGGATGTGGCAGAGTGCGGAAACCCTTGAGGCTGGAATCTGTCAGAATGCGTGTACCAGTGGGACTGGGAACTGGCAGAGTGTGGGAACCCGTGGGACTGGGAACTGGCAGAGTGTGGGAACCCGTGGGATTGGGATCAGGCTGAGTGCGGGAACCCGTGGGACTGGGAACTGGCAGAGTGTGGGAACCCGTGGGATTGGGATCTGGCAGAGTGGGGGAACCCGTTGGACTGGGAAATGCCAGAGTTTGTGAACCCGTGGGACTGGGAACAGGCAGAGTGCAGGAATCCGTGGGACTGGGTTCAGGCTGAGTGCGGGAACCCGTGGGAAGGGATCTAGCAGATTGCGGGAACCCGTGAGACTGGAAACTGGCAGAGTGTGGGAACCCGTGAGATTGGGATCTGGCAGAGTGCGGGTACCCGTGGGACTGGGATTTGACAGAGTGTGGGTACACGTGGGACTGGGATCTGGCAGAGTGCGGGTACCCGTGGGACTGGGAACTGGCAGAGTGTTGGAACCTGTGGGATTGGGAACTGGCAGAGTGTGGGAATCAGTGGGACTGGGATCTGGCACAGTGTGGGAACACTTGGGATTGGGATCTGGCAGAGAGTGGGAACCCGTGGGGCTGGAAACTGGCAGAGACTGGGAACCCGTGAGACTGGGATCTGGCAGAGTGCGGAAATCCGTGGGACTGGGATCAGACAGATTGTGGGAACCCGTGAGACTGGGATCTGACAGATTGTGGGAACCCGTGGGACTGTAAACTGTCAGAGTGCAGCTACCCATGAGACTGGGACCAGACAGATTGCGGGAACCCGTGGAACTGGGAACTGGCAGGGTGCGGGAATCCGTGGACTGGGATTTGAGAGAGTGTGGGTATACGTGTGACTGGGATGTGGCAGAGTGCGGGAACCCGTGAGACTGGAATCTGTCAGAATGCGTGTACCAGGGGGACTGGTAACTGGCAGAGTGTTGGAACCCGTGGGACTGGGATCTGGCAGAGTGCGGGAACCCGTGGGACTGGAATCTGACAGAATGTGGGAAACCTTGAGACTGGAATCTGTCAGAATGCGTGTACCAGTGGGACTGGGAACTGGCAGAGTGTGGGAACCCGTGGGATTCTGAACTGGCAGAGTGTGGGAACTCGTGGGACTGGGATCTGGCAGAGTGTGATAACCCGTGGGACTGGGAACTGGCAGAGTGTGGAAACCCGTTGGCCTGGGATCTGGCAGAGCGCGGGGACCCGTGGGATTGTGAACTGGCAGAGTGCAGGAATCCGTTGGATTGGGAAGTGCCAGAGTGCGGGAAGCCGTGAGACTGGGATCTGACAGAGTGTGGGAACCCGTGGGACTGGAAAATGGCAGAGTGCGGGAACCCGTGAGACTAGGATCTGGCAGAGTGTGGGAACCCGTGGGATTGGGATCTGGCAGAGTGGGGGAACCCGTTGTACTGGGAAATGCCAGAGTTTGTGAACCCGTGGGACTGGGAACAGGCAGAGTGCAGGAATCCGTGGGACTGGGTTCAGGCTGAGTGCGGGAACCCGTGGGAAGGGATCCAGCAGATTGCGGGAACCCGTGAGACTGGGATCTGAGAGAGTGCTGCAATCAGTCGGACTGGGATCTGGCAGAGAGTGGGAACCCGTGAGATTGGGATCTGGCAGAGTGCGAGTACACGTGGGACTGGAATCTGACAGATTGTGGGAACCCTTGAGACTGGAATCTGTCAGAATGCGTGCACCAGTGGGACTGGGAACTGGCAGAGTGTGGGAACCCATGGGATTCTGACCTGGCAGAGTGTGGGAACCCCTGGGACTGGGAACTGGCAGAGTGTGGGAATCCTTGGGACTCTGACCTGGCAGAGTGTGGGAACTTGTGGGACTGGGAACTGGCAGAGTGCGGGAACCAGTGGGATTGGGATCAGACAGATTGTGGGAACCCGTGAGACTGGGATCTGACAGATTGTGGGTACACGCGGGACTGGGAACTGATAGGGTGCGGGAATCCGTGGACTGGGATCTGACAGTGTGTGGGAACCCTTGAGACTTGAATCTGTCAGAATGCGTGTACCAGTGGGACTGGGAACTGGCAGAGTGCGGAAACCCGTCGGATTGGGATCTGGCAGAGAGTGGGAACCCGTGGGACTGGAAACAGGCAGAGTGCTGGAACCCGTGGGACTGGGATCTGGCAGAGAGTGGGAACCCGTGAGACTGGGATCTGGCAGAGTGCGGGAACCCGTGGGACTGGGATCAGACAGATTGTGGGAACCCGTGAGACTGGGATCTGACAGATTGTGGGAACCCGTGGGACTGGAAACTGGCAGAGTGCAGCTACCCTTGAGACTGGGATCTGACGGAGTGCGGGAACCCGTGGAATTGGGAACTGGCAGGGTGCGGGAATCCGTGGACTGGGATTTGAGAGAGTGTGGGTACTCGTGTGACTGGGATGTGGCAGAGTGCGGGAACCCGTGAGACTGGAATCTGTCAGAATGCGTGTACCCGGGGGACTGGTAACTGGCAGAGTGTGGGAACCCGTGGGACTGGAAACTGCCAGAGTGTGGGTACACGTGGGACTGGGATCTGGCAGAGTGTGGGAACCCGTGGGATTCAGAACTGGCAGAGTGTGGGAACCCGTGGGACTGGGATCTGGCAGAGTGCGGGAAACCGAGAGACTGGGAACTGTCAGTGTGTGGGAACCCGTGGGACTGGGAACTGGCAGAGTGTGGGACACTGTGGGACTGGGATCAGGCAGAGTGCGGGAACACGTGGGATTGGGATCTGGCAGAGTGCAGGAAACCATGGGACTGGGAACTGGCAGAGTGTGGGAACCGGGGGACTGGGAACTGGCAGAGTGCTGGAACCCGTGGGACTGAGATCTGGCAGAGAGTGGGAACCCGTGAGACTGGGATCTGGCAGAGTGCGGGAACCCGTGGGATTGGGATCAGACAGATTGTGGGAACCCGTGAGACTGGGATCTGACAGATTGTGGGTACACGTGGGACTGGGAACTGATAGGGTGCGGGAATCCGTGGACTGGGATCTGACAGAGTGTGGGAACCCTTGAGACTGGGAACTTGCACAGTGTGTAAACCCGTGGGACTTGGATCTGGCAGAGTGCGGTAACCCGTTGGATTGGGATCTCGCAGAGAGTGGGAACCCGTGAGACTGGGATCTGCAGAGTGCGGGACCCGTGGGACTGGGATCAGACGGATTGTGGAACCCATGAGTCTGGGAGTCTGACAGATTGTGGGAACCCGTGGTACTGGAAACTGGCAGAGTGTGTGGATCGTGGGACTGGGACTGGCAGGGTGCGGGAATCCGTGGACTGGGAACTGGCAGAGTGTGGGGAACCCTTGGGACTGGGAACTGGCAGAGTGCGGGGAACCCGTGGGACTGGGATCTGACAGAGTGCGGGAACTCCGTGAGACTGGGGATCTGGCAGAGTGTGGGAACCCGTGGGACTGGGAACGGGACACAGTGCTGGAATCCATGAGACTGGGATCTGACGGAGTGCGGGGCCAACCCGTTGGGACTTGGGATCAGACTGAGTTGTGGGAACCCGGGGGACTGCAACTGGGCAGAGTGCGGGAACCCGTGAGACTGGGATCTGACAGAGTGCGGGAAGCCGTGGGTTGGTAACTGACAGATTGTGGAAACCTTGAGACTGGAATCTGTCAGAATGCGTGCACCAGTGGGACTGGGAAGTGGCAGAGTGTGGGAACCCGTGGGACTCTGATCTGGCAGGGTGTGGGACCCCCGTGGGAGTGGGAACTGGCAGACTGCGGAAATCCGTTGGACTGGGAACTGGCAGAGTTTGGCAATCCCTGTGACAGGGATCTGCCAGAGTGTGGAAACCCGTAGGACTGGGATCTGGCAGAGTGCGGGAATCCGTGGGAAAGGGATCTGACAGAGTATGGGAAACCCGTGGGATTGGGGTCTGGCAGAGTGTGGTACCCGTGAGACTGGATCTGACAGAGTGTGGGAACCCGTGAGACCTGGATCTGGCAGATGCGGAATCCCGTGAGACTGGGATCTGGCAGAGAGTGGGAACCCGTGAGACTGGGATCTGGCAGAGTGCGGGAACCCGTGGGACTGGGATCAGACAGATTGTGGGAATCCGTGAGACTGGGATCTGACAGATTGTGGGAACCCGTGGGACTGGAAACTGTCAGAGTGCAGCTACCCGTGAGACTGGGATCTGACGGAGTGCGGGAACCCGTGGAACTGGGAACTGGCAGGGTGCGGGAATCCGTGGACTGGGATTTGAGAGAGTGTGTGTACTCGTGTGACTGGGATGTGGCAGAGTGCGGGAACCCGTGAGACTGGAATCTGTCAGAATGCGTGCACCCGGGGGACTGGTAACTGGCAGAGTGTGGGAACCCGTGGGACTGGAAACTGCCAGAGTGTGGGTACACGTGGGACTGGGATCTGGCAGAGTGCGGGAACCCGTGGGACTGGAATCTGACAGATTGTGGGAAACCTTGAGACTGGAATCTGTCAGAATGCGTGTACCAGTGGGAATGGGATCTGGCAGAGTGTGGGAACCCGTGGGATTCAGAACTGGCAGAGTGTGGGAACCCGTGGGACTGGGAACTGGCAGAGTGTGGGAACCCGTGGGACTGGGATCTGGCAGAGTGTGGTAACCCGTGGGACTGGGAACTGGCAGAGTGCAGAAACCCGTTGGACTGGGATCTGGCAGAGTGCGGGAAGCCGTGGGATTGGGAACTGACAGATTGTGGAAACCCTTGAGACTGGAATGTGTCAGAATGCTTGCACCAGTGGGACTGGGAAGTGAAAGAGTGTGGGAACCCGTGGGACTCTGATCTGGCAGAGTTTGGGAACCCGTGGGACTGGGAACTGGCAGAGTGTGGGAACCCGTAGGATTGGGTTCTGGCAGAGTGCGGAAACCCGTGAGACTGGGATCTGGCAGAGTGTGGGAACCCGTTAGACTGGGAAGTGCCAGAGTTTGGGAACACTTGGGACTGGAAACTGTTAGAGTGCTGGAACCCGTGGGACTGGGAACTGGCAGAATGCGGGAATCCGTGGGACTGGAAACTGGCAGAGTGCTGGAACCCGTGGGACTGGGATCTGGCAGAGAGTGGGAACCCGTGAGACTGGGATCTGGCAGAGTGCGGGACCCGTGGGACTGGGATCAGACGGATTGTGGGAACCCATGAGACTGCGATCTGACAGATTGTGGGAACCCGTGGGACTGGGATCTGGCAGGGTGCGGGAATCTGTGGACTGGGAACTGGCAGAGTGTGGGAACCCTTGGGACTGGGAACTGGCAGAGTGCGGGAACCCGTGGGACTGGGATCTGACAGAGTGCGGGAACCCGTGAGACTGGGATCTGGCAGAGTGTGGGAACCCGTGGGACTGGGAACTGGCACAGTGCTGGAATCCGTGAGACTGGGATCTGACGGAGTGCGGGAACCCGTGGGACTGGGATCAGACAGATTGTGGGAACCCGTGGGACTGGAAACTGGCAGAGTGCGGGAACCCGTGAGACTGGGATCTGACAGAGTGCGGGAAGCCGTGGGATTGGGAACTGACAGATTGTGGAAACCCTTGAGACTGGAATCTGTCAGAATGCGTGCACCAGTGGGACTGCGAAGTGGCAGAGTGTGGGAACCCGTGGGACTCTGATCTGGCAGGGTGTGGGAACACGTGGAACTGGGAACTGGCAGAGTGTGGGACCCCGTGGGAGTGGGAACTGGCAGACTGCGGAAACCCGTTGGACTGGGAACTGGCAGAGTTTGGCAATCCCTGTGACAGGGATCTGCCAGAGTGTGGAAACCCGTAGGACTGGGATCTGGCAGAGTGTGGGATCCCATGGGAATGGGATCTGGCAGAGTGTGGGAACCCGTGGGATTGGGAACTGGCAGAGTGCGGGAATCCGTCGGAAAGGGATCTGCCAGAGTATGGGAAACCCGTGGGATTGGGGTCTGGCAGAGTGTGGGTACCCGTGAGACTGGGATCTGACAGAGTGTGGGAACCCGTGAGACCTGGATCTGTCAGATGCGGAATCCCGTGAGACTGGGATCTGGCAGAGTGTGGCAACCCGTGAGACTGGGAACTGGCAGATTGCGGGAATCCGTGGGCCTCTGATCTGGCAGAGTGTGGGAACCCGTGGGACCCAGAACTGACAGAGAGGGGGAACCCGTGTGAATGGGTCTGGCAGGTGTGGGAACCCGTGGGACTGGGATCTGGCCAGAGTGTGGGAAGCCTCGTGGGACTGGGATCTGCCGAATGCGGGAACCGTGGACTGGGATTCTTGCAAGTGTGGGGAACCGTGGGACTGGGATCTGCGAGAATGGGAACCCGTGAGACTGGATCTGGCAGATGCGGGATCCAGTGGGTCTGGGATCTGGCAGAGAATGGGTACCCGTCGGACTGGGTTCTGGCAGATGCGGAAACCAGTGAGACTTGGATCAGGCAGCGTGTGGGAACCCGTTAGACGGGAAGTGCCAGAGTTTTGGGAGCCTTGGGACTGGAAACTGTTAGAGTGCTGGAAACCGTGGGACTGGGAACTGGCAATGCGGGAATCCGTGGGACTGGGAAACTGCAGAGTGCAGGACCCACCCGTGGGACTGGGATCAGGCTGATTGGGGAACCCGAGGGACTGGGATCTGGCAGAGTGCGGGACCCGTGGACTGGGATCAGACGGATTGTGGGAACCCATGAGTCTGGGATCTGACAGATTGTGGGAACCCGTGGTACTGGAAACTGGCAGAGTGTGTGGATACGTGGGACTGGGATCTGGCAGGGTGCGGGAATCCGTGGACTGGGAACTGGCAGAGTGTGGGAACCCTTGGGACTGGGAACTGGCAGAGTGCGGGAACCCGTGGGACTGGGATCTGACAGAGTGCGGGAACCCGTGAGACTGGGATCTGGCAGAGTGTGGGAACCCGTGGGACTGGGAACTGGCACAGTGCTGGAATCCATGAGACTGGGATCTGACGGAGTGCGGGCCACCGTGGGACTGGGATCAGACAGATTGTGGGAACCGGGGGACTGGAAACTGGCAGAGTGCGGGAACCCGTGAGACTGGGATCTGACAGAGTGCGGGAAGCCGTGGGATTGGGAACTGACAGATTGTGGAAACCCTTGAGACTGGAATCTGTCAGAATGCGTGCACCAGTGGGACTGGGAAGTGGCAGAGTGTGGGAACCCGTGGGACTCTGATCTGGCAGGGTGTGGGACCCCGTGGGAGTGGGAACTGGCAGACTGCGGAAATTCCGTTGGACTGGGAACTGGCAGAGTTTGGCAATCCTGTGACAGGGATCTGCCAGAGTGTGGAAACCCGTAGGACTGGGATCTGGCAGAGTGCGGGAATCCGTGGGAAAGGGATCTGACAGAGTATGGGAAACCCGTGGGATTGGGGTCTGGCAGAGTGTGGGTACCCGTGAGACTGGGATCTGACAGAGTGTGGGAACCCGTGAGACCTGGATCTGGCAGATGCGGAATCCCGTGAGACTGGGATCTGGCAGAGAGTGGGAACCCGTGAGACTGGGATCTGGCAGAGTGCGGGAACCCGTGGGACTGGGATCAGACAGATTGTGGGAATCCGTGAGACCTGGGATCTGACAGATTGTGGGAACCCGTGGGACTGGAAACTGTCAGAGTGCAGCTACCCGTGAGACTGGATCTGACGGAGTGCGGGAACCCGTGGAACTGGGAACTGGCAGGGTGCGGGAATCCGTGGACTGGGATTTGAGAGAGTGTGTGTACTCGTGTGACTGGGATGTGGCAGAGTGCGGGAACCCGTGAGACTGGAATCTGTCAGAATGCGTGCACCCGGGGGACTGGTAACTGGCAGAGTGTGGGAACCCGTGGGACTGGAAACTGCCAGAGTGTGGGTACACGTGGGACTGGGATCTGGCAGAGTGCGGGAACCCGTGGGACTGGAATCTGACAGATTGTGGGAAACCTTGAGACTGGAATCTGTCAGAATGCGTGTACCAGTGGGAATGGGATCTGGCAGAGTGTGGGAACCCGTGGGATTCAGAACTGGCAGAGTGTGGGAACCCGTGGGACTGGGAACTGGCAGAGTGTGGGAACCCGTGGGACTGGGATCTGGCAGAGTGTGGTAACCCGTGGGACTGGGAACTGGCAGAGTGCAGAAACCCGTTGGACTGGGATCTGGCAGAGTGCGGGAAGCCGTGGGATTGGGAACTGACAGATTGTGGAAACCTTGAGACTGGAATGTGTCAGAATGCTTGCACCAGTGGGACTGGGAAGTGAAAGAGTGTGGGAACCCGTGGGACTCTGATCTGGCAGAGTTTGGGAACCCGTGGGACTGGGAACTGGCAGAGTGTGGGAACCGTAGGATTGGGTTCTGGCAGAGTGCGGAAACCCGTGAGACTGGGATCTGGCAGAGTGTGGGAACCCGTTAGACTGGGAAGTGCCAGAGTTTGGGAACACTTGGGACTGGAAACTGTTAGAGTGCTGGAACCCGTGGGACTGGGAACTGGCAGAATGCGGGAATCCGTGGGACTGGAAACTGGCAGAGTGCTGGAACCCGTGGGACTGGGATCTGGCAGAGAGTGGGAACCCGTGAGACTGGGATCTGGCAGAGTGCGGGACCCGTGGGACTGGGATCAGACGGATTGTGGGAACCCATGAGACTGCGATCTGACAGATTGTGGGAACCCGTGGGACTGGGATCTGGCAGGGTGCGGGAATCTGTGGACTGGGAACTGGCAGAGTGTGGGAACCCTTGGGACTGGGAACTGGCAGAGTGCGGGAACCCGTGGGACTGGGATCTGACAGAGTGCGGGAACCCGTGAGACTGGGATCTGGCAGAGTGTGGGAACCCGTGGGACTGGGAACTGGCACAGTGCTGGAATCCGTGAGACTGGGATCTGACGGAGTGCGGGAACCCGTGGGACTGGGATCAGACAGATTGTGGGAACCCGTGGGACTGGAAACTGGCAGAGTGCGGGAACCCGTGAGACTGGGATCTGACAGAGTGCGGGAAGCCGTGGGATTGGGAACTGACAGATTGTGGAAACCCTTGAGACTGGAATCTGTCAGAATGCGTGCACCAGTGGGACTGCGAAGTGGCAGAGTGTGGGAACCCGTGGGACTCTGATCTGGCAGGGTGTGGGAACACGTGGAACTGGGAACTGGCAGAGTGTGGGACCCCGTGGGAGTGGGAACTGGCAGACTGCGGAAACCCGTTGGACTGGGAACTGGCAGAGTTTGGCAATCCCTGTGACAGGGATCTGCCAGAGTGTGGAAACCCGTAGGACTGGGATCTGGCAGAGTGTGGGATCCCATGGGAATGGGATCTGGCAGAGTGTGGGAACCCGTGGGATTGGGAACTGGCAGAGTGCGGGAATCCGTCGGAAAGGGATCTGCCAGAGTATGGGAAACCCGTGGGATTGGGGTCTGGCAGAGTGTGGGTACCCGTGAGACTGGGATCTGACAGAGTGTGGGAACCCGTGAGACCTGGATCTGTCAGATGCGGAATCCCGTGAGACTGGGATCTGGCAGAGTGTGGCAACCCGTGAGACTGGGAACTGGCAGATTGCGGGAATCCGTGGGCCTCTGATCTGGCAGAGTGTGGGAACCCGTGGGACCCAGAACTGACAGAGAGGGGGAACCCGTGTGAATGGGTTCTGGCAGGTTGTGGGAACCCGTGGGACTGGGATCTGGCAGAGTGTGGGAGCCCGTGGGACTGGGATCTGGCAGAATGCGGGAACTCGTGGGACTGGGATCTGGCAGAGTGTGGGAATCCGTGGGACTGGGATCTGGCAGAGAATGGGAACCCGTGAGACTGGGATCTGGCAGAGTGCGGGATCCAGTGGGACTGGGATCTGGCAGAGAATGGGAACCCGTAGGACTGGGTTCTGGCAGAGTGCGGAAACCAGTGAGACTGGGATCTGGCAGAGTGTGGGAACCCGTTAGACTGGGAAGTGCCAGAGTTTGGGAACACTTGGGACTGGAAACTGTTAGAGTGCTGGAAACCGTGGGACTGGGAACTGGCAGAATGCGGGAATCCGTGGGACTGGAAACTGGCAGAGTGCTGGAACCCGTGGGACTGGGATCTGGCAGAGAGTGGGAACCCGTGAGACTGGGATCTGGCAGAGTGCGGGACCCGTGGGACTGGGATCAGACGGATTGTGGGAACCCATGAGTCTGGGATCTGACAGATTGTGGGAACCCGTGGTACTGGAAACTGGCAGAGTGTGTGGATACGTGGGACTGGGATCTGGCAGGGTGCGGGAATCCGTGGACTGGGAACTGGCAGAGTGTGGGAACCCTTGGGACTGGGAACTGGCAGAGTGCGGGAACCCGTGGGACTGGGATCTGACAGAGTGCGGGAACCCGTGAGACTGGGATCTGGCAGAGTGTGGGAACCCGTGGGACTGGGAACTGGCACAGTGCTGGAATCCATGAGACTGGGATCTGACGGAGTGCGGGCCACCCGTGGGACTGGGATCAGACAGATTGTGGGAACCCGGGGGACTGGAAACTGGCAGAGTGCGGGAACCCGTGAGACTGGGATCTGACAGAGTGCGGGAAGCCGTGGGATTGGGAACTGACAGATTGTGGAAACCCTTGAGACTGGAATCTGTCAGAATGCGTGCACCAGTGGGACTGGGAAGTGGCAGAGTGTGGGAACCCGTGGGACTCTGATCTGGCAGGGTGTGGGACCCCGTGGGAGTGGGAACTGGCAGACTGCGGAAATCCGTTGGACTGGGAACTGGCAGAGTTTGGCAATCCCTGTGACAGGGATCTGCCAGAGTGTGGAAACCCGTAGGACTGGGATCTGGCAGAGTGCGGGAATCCGTGGGAAAGGGATCTGACAGAGTATGGGAAACCCGTGGGATTGGGGTCTGGCAGAGTGTGGGTACCCGTGAGACTGCGATCTGACAGAGTGTGGGAACCCGTGAGACCTGGATCTGGCAGATGCGGAATCCCGTGAGACTGGGATCTGGCAGAGAGTGGGAACCCGTGAGACTGGGATCTGGCAGAGTGCGGGAACCCGTGGGACTGGGATCAGACAGATTGTGGGAATCCGTGAGACTGGGATCTGACAGATTGTGGGAACCCGTGGGACTGGAAACTGTCAGAGTGCAGCTACCCGTGAGACTGGGATCTGACGGAGTGCGGGAACCCGTGGAACTGGGAACTGGCAGGGTGCGGGAATCCGTGGACTGGGATTTGAGAGAGTGTGGGTACTCGTGTGACTGGGATGTGGCAGAGTGCGGGAACCCGTGAGACTGGAATCTGTCAGAATGCGTGTACCAGGGGGACTGGTAACTGGCAGAGTGTGGGAACCCGTGGGACTGGAAACTGCCAGAGTGTGGGTACACGTGGGACTGGGATCTGGCAGAGTGCGGGAACCCGTGGGACTGGAATCTGACAGATTGTGGGAAACCTTGAGCCTGGAATCTGTCAGAATGCGTGTACCAGTGGGAATGGGAACTGGCAGAGTCTGGGAACCCGTGGGATTCTGAACTGGCAGAGTGTGGGAACCCGTGGGACTGGGAACTGGCAGAGTGTGGGAACCCGTGGGACTGGGATCTGGCAGAGTGTGGTAACCCGTGGGACTGGGAACTGGCAGAGTGCGGAAACCCGTTGGACTGGGATCTGGCAGAGTGCGGGAAGCCGTGGGATTGGGAACTGACAGATTGTGGAAACCCTTGAGACTGGAATGTGTCAGAATGCTTGCACCAGTGGGACTGGGAAGTGGCAGAGTGTGGGAACCCGTGGGACTCTGATCTGGCAGAGTTTGGGAACCCGTGGGACTGGGAACTGGCAGAGTGTGGGAACCCGTAGGACTGGGTTCTGGCAGAGTGCGGAAACCCGTGAGACTGGGATCTGGCAGAGTGTGGGAACCCGTTAGACTGGGAAGTGCCAGAGTTTGGGAACACTTGGGACTGGAAACTGTTAGAGTGCTGGAACCCGTGGGACTGGGAACTGGCAGAATGCGGGAATCCGTGGGACTGGAAACTGGCAGAGTGCTGGAACCCGTGGGACTGGGATCTGGCAGAGAGTGGGAACCCGTGAGACTGGGATCTGGCAGAGTGCGGGACCCGTGGGACTGGGATCAGACGGATTGTGGGAACCCATGAGACTGCGATCTGACAGATTGTGGGAACCCGTGGGACTGGGATCTGGCAGGGTGCGGGAATCTGTGGACTGGGAACTGGCAGAGTGTGGGAACCCTTGGGACTGGGAACTGGCAGAGTGCGGGAACCCGTGGGACTGGGATCTGACAGAGTGCGGGAACCCGTGAGACTGGGATCTGGCAGAGTGTGGGAACCCGTGGGACTGGGAACTGGCACAGTGCTGGAATCCGTGAGACTGGGATCTGACGGAGTGCGGGAACCCGTGGGACTGGGATCAGACAGATTGTGGGAACCCGTGGGACTGGAAACTGGCAGAGTGCGGGAACCCGTGAGACTGGGATCTGACAGAGTGCGGGAAGCCGTGGGATTGGGAACTGACAGATTGTGGAAACCCTTGAGACTGGAATCTGTCAGAATGCGTGCACCAGTGGGACTGGGAAGTGGCAGAGTGTGGGAACCCGTGGGACTCTGATCTGGCAGGGTGTGGGAACACGTGGAACTGGGAACTGGCAGAGTGTGGGACCCCGTGGGAGTGGGAACTGGCAGACTGCGGAAACCCGTTGGACTGGGAACTGGCAGAGTTTGGCAATCCCTGTGACAGGGATCTGCCAGAGTGTGGAAACCCGTAGGACTGGGATCTGGCAGAGTGTGGGATCCCATGGGAATGGGATCTGGCAGAGTGTGGGAACCCGTGGGATTGGGAACTGGCAGAGTGCGGGAATCCGTGGGAAAGGGATCTGCCAGAGTATGGGAAACCCGTGGGATTGGGGTCTGGCAGAGTGTGGGTACCCGTGAGACTGGGATCTGACAGAGTGTGGGAACCCGTGAGACCTGGATCTGGCAGATGCGGAATCCCGTGAGACTGGGATCTGGCAGAGTGTGGGAACCCGTGAGACTGGGAACTGGCAGATTGCGGGAACCCGTGGGACTCTGATCTGGCAGAGTGTGGGAACCCGTGGGACCCAGAACTGACAGAGAGGGGGAACCCGTGTGAATGGGTTCTGGCAGGTTGTGGGAACCCGTGGGACTGGGATCTGGCAGAGTGTGGGAGCCCGTGGGACTGGGATCTGGCAGAATGCGGGAACTCGTGGGACTGGGATCTGGCAGAGTGTGGGAATCCGTGGGACTGGGATCTGGCAGAGAATGGGAACCCGTGAGACTGGGATCTGGCAGAGTGCGGGATCCAGTGGGACTGGAATATGGCAGAGTGTGGGACCCGTGGGACTGGGATCTGGAAGACTTTTGGATACCGTAAGACGGGTCATTTTCGGGTTGGCATGCCGTAACTAGAGGGGTGCCGCAAGCATCAGTGCTTGGGCCACAGCTATTCACAATCTTCATCAATGATTTGAATGAGGGGACCAAATGTAATATATCCAAGTTTGCTGACGTTATGAAGCTTGGTGGGAATGTAATTTGTGAGGAGGATGCAAGGAGGCTTCAAGGGGATATAGACAGGCTAAGTGAATGGGCAAGAACATGGCAAATGGAATATAACGTGGAGAAATGTGAAGTTATCCACTTTGGTAGGAAATATAGAAAAGCAGTGTATTTTTAAATTGCGAGAGATTGGGAAGTGTTGGTGTTCAGAGGGACCTCGGCGTCCCTGTACACAAATCACTGAAAGTTCACATGCAGGTACAGCAAGCAATTAGGATAGCAAAATATATGTTGGCCTTTATTACAAGAGGATTTGAGCATAAGAGTTATGAGGTCTTACTACAATTATGTAGGGTCAACGTGAAACCACACCTGAAGTATTGTGTACAATTTTGGTCTCTTTAACTAAAGAAGGATATACTTGCCATAGAGGCAGGGCAATGAAAGTTCCCCAGACTGATTCCTGGGATGGGGGGATTGTCCTTTAATTAGAGATTGAGTAGACTAGGCCTATATTATCTAGGGTTGAGAAGAATTAAAGTTGATGTAATTGAAACATAAAAATTCTCATAGGACTTGACAGGATAGATGCTGGGAGGATGGTTCACCTGGCTGGGGAGTCAAGAAACAGTGGTCTTAGTCTCAGAGTAAGGGGTCAGCCATTTAGGACTGAGATGAGGAGAAGTTTCTTCACTGAGAGGGTGGTAAAACTTTAAAATTCTCTACCCCAAAGGGCTGTGGAGGCCCAGTCGTTAAGTATATTCAAGAGATAGATTGATAGATATTTGAATACTAATGGAATCAAGGGATATGGGGATACTGCAGGAAAGTGGAGATGAGGTAGAATATCAGCGATGATCTTATTGAATGACTGCGCAGGCTCGAAGAGCCAAATGGCCTACTCCTGCTCCTATTTCTTATTTTCTTATGTTCTTACAACAACACGCAAGGGTAGGCACTTATGTATTTTATCCAATGTGCAAATGAATTTCTGTTAATGTGCTATCAAACATTGAAATCTTGATTTTCAAAACTTTCCGTTCTTGGACAGATTTGTGTGCACCCTTGGAAGTGGATTAGGGAATTGCAGTGAATGGTGAGTGATAACGGTATACCCCGCAATGCTGAAGAGTGTGAAGGAATGGCGTGGGCATTGCAGGGATGCTTTATGGTGTTGGTGTGGTGTGGTGCAACTTGGCGCATCAGGTGGCAGCCAGGGTGTGCAGCTTCAAGTGAAGTAACTCTGGCCATGGTGCCGCCATCCCTGGCGTCCCGGGCAGCAGTGTGGACGGGTGCTGATGCTCTGTGTCCTGTGGAACATCAGTTGTTTGAGGAGAAGTGTTGTGTTGTTGGAGCTGGTGGTGCGCCTGCTGCTTCTGGAGCTGGGTCTGATCTTGTTGGGATTCTGAGGACCAAGTTCAGATAGTTTCAATACCACCGATGCAGATGTTATAGATGGTGGGTGAAGTTGAGATGACAGAACCGATCTGTCAATGGTGAAAGAGGTTATTCCAATGAGGTGACACTGGATACAGCGTTTACTCCAAAAACCTGCAACCTGCATAAAGCTCAATCTGCCTTCCCAATGCAGTAAGCAACAGCTTCAGAGCTTGGAAAGTGAACAGCTGTGAGACGGGAGCTTTTATAGCACATTTCCAGCTGTCAATTAATGAGATGATTCCCTGGACATTCAACTCCCGCCCTGCTTACCTGACGAGATCCCCGAGTAGCGTGGAGCCCGTGGGCTACCTGGGAAACTCTGAAGGTGAGCTCAAAATTCTTTTTAAATTGCTCTACACAAGGTCATAATGACCTATCTTGCCTCCCCCGCCGCTGCGTGTCGGGTCTGTTCAGAGTTGACAGACCCTACATCTGGGAAGTCGTGTGGTGGCGGATAACAAAAGAAAATCCCACCCGACCCGTCACCAAATGCGCCCGCTGACCCCCCGAGAAATTCCCTCTCAGTGTCTGTCACAGGTATTCAGACTGCCGCCCGCCCAATAGCTCCCAGGTTGAAATGTACTGGTCCTTGGAGCGCAGGGAATTGATTGAAATTCACTGATGTCAGGTTACACCTGGCGATTAGCGCCAGCTACAAATGTGGGGTGTTCGGGTGCTGCACAGCCAAGACCACAGAATCCAATCTCGCGCCCATAATGACAATATTAGGGGTCCGGTAGCACAGTGCTTATATTACTGTCCTAATAATCCAATGGCCTGGACTAATGGTCCGGAGACGCGCGGTCTAGCTGTTCTCCTGATCCAGCTTACTGCATCGGCCGAGGGTTCTTGTTATTAAACTGAGAGCAGTGTTTGTTCCCATACTGTCTAGATTTATTTCCGTGCTCCTTCAACACAGTCACGTGATTATTGTGGGGATCTTATTTTAACAGTAACTAAAAACAAGATGTTTCAGTTCTTTGAACAGGAACTGCAGTTTCATGAAATGACGTGTATATTCAAAAGTTCTAACATTCCTTTCTGTTGAGAAGGTGACTGTCAAATGCTTTGTCATCAAATTCAGTATTTTAGCAGCAATTTAATTGGTCACTGTTAACAGTAAGAGATTTAGATGGTTTATGACAATTAGATTTTCAGAGGCGATGGAGCCTATTTCTAACAATGACTATTTTATTGATGTATTTCTATCGAGGCGGCGCTGCTTAATGTTCTGTACAGCGGGAACTGACGGTGGATTCAGTAAACCCGCAGTGTCAGGTTTGGTGGTGTAAAAATCCGTTATTGGAATCGCAGCTTCATGTTTAGAAAAACTGGCTGAATGTCCAGGGTTAATGTTCTTCACTAAACTCCGAACATGTGATGTTGCTTTTGTTACTTCAGTGTTCAGTTATTTTCGCTGAGTGGTTTCCTCTATTGCCAGTGTAACAATCTGTCAGATCTCAGCACAAGAGACCTTGGCTACAATTTATATCAGAAAGACCGTGAAACATTCAGTGTAAAATTCTGTCTGTTTATTCGGCAGTCCAGGAGTAGGGACATCTTCTGGAATAAATTTAATACAATGGCCACAATATTAAAATAAGATTATAAAGCTGTTGTGTTCACAGAATCCCCACAGTGCAGATAGAGGCCGTTTCGGCCCATCGAGCCTGCACCGACACATATCCCCGTAACCCCACGTATTTAATCCCCCTAACACTAAGGGTCAATTTATCATAGCCAAATCAACCTAACCCGCACATCTTTGGACTGTGGGAGGAAACCGGAGCACCCGGAGGAAACCCATGCAGACATGGGGAGAATGTGCAAACTCCACACAGACAGTCACCCGAGGCCGGATTCGAACCTGGGTCCCTGGCGCTGTGAGGCAACAGTGCTAACCACTATGCCACCGTGTTGGAACAGTAGGTTATATGGATACACATAATTCGTAAAACGACCTCTTGCCAATGTTTTAATAATGCTTCTTATATTCATAAAGACTGTTTCAACCCCTTTCTGAAAAATGAATATTGCTCCAGGAGTTCGCACATGTTCTAACATTTGCACATGTCCGCCTGCCGTTCTGGCATCTTCCTACAGAAGCAGTGAAAAGACATTCCAGTTCATCGGTTTGAGTTTGAGCAATGCCATCGAGATTCACCAGTGATTAATTAATTCATGTTTGTAAAGCATACTTCCTGTAAGATTCACATTTACTGTTGGTCTAACTCATCTTCTGTCACGTTCGTTTCCTGTTACACCTCAGACATCACAGTTCTAGTGAATCCTTTCACTCGTTCCCAATGGCTGTGTATCTGCGAGTTCTAATTACGTGATACACGTTTATTCATGTTACAACTGTTTAGAAAGTGACATTATATGATTGATTGTTAATACTAGTTCCAGATAATTAACACATGATATAAATATGGGACAATACAAGACCATAGACACATAGGAACATTTGGATTCCATTCAGGAAGGCTATCCTGTTCCGCCAATAACTGAATGAGAGCAGGCAAAGTAGTTGGCTCTGTTGCGCAGGCGCAGTCTCGCTCTCTTGCTCTCACGCAGGCGCAGTCTTGCTCCCTGCCGTTATTCCGGGGATTCTCAGTCACGGGTCAGTTTGCCTTTTGTGCCGGGCGGCGCGGGGCGATCGGTGAGAGACGGTAAGGAGCAGGTACGTTCTCCGGGAAACAGGGGTGTCGCTGCAGTGAATCCGGGGATGTCCAGTGGGCTGGGTTTGCTGTGTGCCGGGCGTCGCGGGCCGGTGTGTGAGTGACGGTAAGAAACAGGATGGTTCCCCGTGTTACAGGGGCCGCGCTCTGTGACTGAGGGTACTCGGCTCCATTCAGCACACGGCCTGACAGCGCGGCTGCTCAGCCCATGGTTTAGATCACAGCGAGGGACTTTAAAGTGTCGCAGGGTTGTTTTGGGATATAAATCCCACGGAAATGTATTGAACCAGGTCATAAGGGATGGTCCGGTAGAAAAGCCCCAGGGAATGGATTGAAACGGGTCCTAATACAGGAGATGGCTCGGAATATAAACCCCAGGGAATGAACTGATCCGGGTCATAACACAGGGGATGGCCCGGGATATAAAGTCCAGGGAATGGACTGAACAGGGTCATAATACAGGGGATGATCCGGGGATGGAGGATGGCGCCAGTGAGATCGGACAGTGTCAGCATTGTGAAGAGAAAAGGCGCATTTCCGTCTGGGTGAGTGAAAATGCGGACCTCTCACGCGGTCGGACTTTCAGTATGAGGAAAAATACCAAATTAAACACACAGCCACGGAGCTGAGGGTTTGTAGAGTTGCACAATTTGTAATGCAACTGCCAGTGAGATCAGAAATGTGTAACATAGTTGGGGGGGGGGAGCGTTTGGGCCCCGTGAGATCAGCTACTGTGCAGTACCCCACAAGTCACAGCCTGCCAGCCCGAAAATTACCTGTTTAATCCTACTCTCGGTTTTCTATCCGTCAACCAATCCTCAATCCATGCTAATATATTCCCCCAATCCAATGAGCCCTAATTTTGTTTAATAATCTCTTGAGTGGCACCTTCTCAAATGCCTCGAAAAATCCAAATACACCACATCAACTGGTTCCCCCTTATCAATTCTGCTAGTTACAACCTCAAAACACTCATAACAGATTCGTGAACCATGATTTCCCTTTCATAAATCTTTGTTGACTCTGCCCATTCCTATTATCATTTTCTTTGTTGACTCTGCCCATTCCTATTATTATTTTCTAAGTTCCCTGTTTCCACGTCCTTAATAATAGATTCCGGCATTTTCCCTACGACGGATGTCAGGCTAACTGGTGCCGAGATCCCCGTTTTCTCTCTCCCTACTTCCCTAAATAATGGGGTTGCATTTGTTGCCTTCCAATCTGTCAGAACTGTTCTAGAACCTATCGAATTCTGCAAGATGACAACCAATGCATCCACTATCTCTATAGCCATCTCTTTCAAAACCCTAGGATGTAGTCCATCAGGTAGAGGGGATTTATTGGCTTTCAATCCCATTAATTTCTCCTGTAATATTTTTTTACTAATACTAATTCATTTCGGTTCCTCATTCTCGATAGACCCTTGGTTCTCCACTATTTCTGGGAGTTTTTTTGTGTCTTCTTCTGTGAAGCCACACAACAAATTATTTGTTTAATTTCACTACCATTTCCTTATTCCTCATTATAATTTCTCCTGTCTCAGCTTGTAAGGAACCCACTTCTACTTTCTCTGATCTTTTCCTTTTTTCATCCCAACAAAACTTTTTACAGTCTCTTGTTATGTCTTTCTCTAGTTGTCGCTCGCATTGCAGTTTCCTTTTCTTTATCAATTTTTTGGTCCTCCTTTGAAAAATTCTAAAAGTCACTCAATCCTCAGGCTTACTCTTGTATTTCCCCCCTCAGGCTTACTACTCTTTTTGGCAATATTATATACCTCTTCCTTTAATCTAATACTATTTTAATTTCTCATGTTTGCCACCGTTGGACCATTTTTCACATCGTGCTTTTTTAATCCTGAAAGAATGTATATTTGTTGCCAATTATGGATTATTTCTTCAAATGTTTGCCATTGCTTTTCTATTGTCATATCTTTGAATCTAGTTTCCCAACCTGCCTTAGCCAATTCGCCTCTCATACCTAAGTAGTTTGCTTTGTTCAGGTTTAGGGCCCCAGTTTCGGACTTAAATAAATCAATCTCAAACACAGCATAACATTTTATTATTTTATGATCACTTGTCCCTAGAGGTTCCTTTGCTACAATGTTATTAAATATCACTGTCTCATTGCACAGTACTAGATCTAAAATAGACAATTTTTTCGTAGGTTCCTTGACATACTGATCTAGAAAACAATCTTGAATGCATTCCATGAACTCTACCTCAGCACTATTTCTGCAAATATGGTTCCCCAGTCTTTTTGAAAGTTAAAGTTCCCCATGATTAATGTATTACTGTTGTTACATGCATCTCCAATGTCCTGATTTATACTCTGCAAGACAGTACAACCACTGATGGATGGCCTATAGACTACACCCACTTGTGTTTTCTGCCTCTCGTTGTTTCTCAGCTCCACCCAAGCTGATTCTACATTTTATTTTTCAGTGGACTTTCCTTTCTCTCTACTGTCTTTATTCACTTCTTTATTTTAAGGACTGCACCTCCACCTTTACCATTCTGGCTGTTTCTTCTAAAAGTCAAATATCGTGGAATATTTAGTACTCAACCTTGGTCACTCTGCAATCACGTCCCTGCAATGGTTATTAAATCCAATCTATTTATTTCTATCTGCGCTATTAATTCATCTATTTTGTTGTGAATGCTTCGTGCATTCAGAAATAGTATCTTCAGCTTTAATTGTTTATCAATTTTTCCCTGGTATCACTTTAGTCACTAATGCCTATTACCTTTATTAATATTTCTGTCCCTTCCAAACTCACTCTGCTTATCTTTACCCAGTTTACTACTCAAATGTGTGTAAACCGGAGAGGTTGGGCCTAGTGAGGTCAGACAGTGTGTAACCCGGGGAGGATGGGGCAAGTGAGGTCAGATAGTGTGTAACAGGAAGGATGGGCCCAGTGAGATCAAGCAGTGTGTAACCCGGGGAGGATGGGCCAAGTGAGATCTGACAGTGTGTAACAGAGAGGATGGGCGCAGTGAGATCAGGCAGTGTGTAACCCGGGGAGGATGGGCCCAGTGAGATCAGACAGTGTTTATCCCGGGGTGGATGGGGTAAGTGAGATCAGACAGTGTGTAACCCGGGGAGAATGGGCCCCATGAGATCAGACAGTGTGTAACCCGGGGAGGATGGGCACAGTGAGATCAAACAGTGTGTAACAGGGAGGATGGGCCCAGTGAGATCAGGCAGTGTGTGACCCAATGGGATGGGCCCAGTGAGATCAGGCAGTGTGTGACCCAATGGATGGGGCCAGTGAGATCAGACACTATATGCTTGTCTCACTCGCAGAGAGCAAACGTTGCCTTTCCGCCCGAACTTTGGGGATTTGCGGGAATCTCCGTCGGGAGAGCCCGGGATCTGAGAAAAGTGACAGAATCGAACAGAAATACTCGGCCCTGAATCATAAGAGGCGGAGGATGCCGGCAACTAGTGTTCCTACTACTATCTTGGCAATCCATCAGATACAGCACTGGATATCCGGCTGTAAACTGTAGATAGACACAGATTTTCATAAACCGAAGCATTGAACAGGGCAGAAATCGGGCGTTGTTTCAAATAGACAGCAATTGTATCACTGGGCGCGGCTGGGGAAGTCCATCGCTGGCCATTATTGCAGGAATCTTCAGGTAAAATTGAGTTGCAATTTCGCGCAATGGGATGGTTTTTTCTGGGAACTGAACGGTATTGCTGTGGAGAAGGACCGAGCAAAAACAGGCCCGTCACTGGGGATAAGGCAGGAAACAGCAGCGAATAAATTAGTAAAATGGCTGTGTTGTGTCACCTGGACCGGCGGACTGATGTTCAGTATTTGAACTGATGATAACTCAGGACAATGCTGAGTGGCATGAGCTGAAGATATTAACTGTCAGTGCTCTCTGCCATTTGAAGAAAGCAAAACACGAGAGAAAAATAATCCCTTTGTGACTGGGCAGGTGAATCCTGGATGGAGTTCTGCCAAAAATATATAGGAATGGCCATTGATTCAAAAAGCGGAGAAAGTCCCCAAAACTTAGGCCAATGCTGGAAAATGCGCACTTGTTATATGTGGAGTCTCTAACAACGGACTGAAGAATGAATAATTCACATATTGAGAAAGTGGTTAACAAAGCATATGGGATCTTGGGCTTCATAAATAGAGGTATTGGGTAAAAAGTAGAGAAATTATGCTGAAACTTTATAAAGCGCTGGTAAGTCCACAACTGGAGTATTGCGTCCATTCTGGTCACCACACTTTAGGAAGGATGTGAAGGCCCTTGAGAGGGTGCGGAGGAGATTTACCAGAATGGTTCCGGGGATGGGGGATCTTAGCTACAATGACAGGTTGGAGAAGCTGGATTTGTTTTCTTTATAGCAAAGGAGGTTGAGGGGTGATTTGATAGAGGTGTACAAGATTATGACGGGTTTGGATAGGCTAGACAGAGAAAGGCTATTCCTACTAGTTGATTGTACAAGGACTAGGGGACACAGATGTATGGTTTTTGGCAAGAGATACAGGGGGGGCTGTGAGGAAAAACCTTTTTACGCCGCGAGTGATGAGGATTTGGAACTCTCTGCCGACGGACTTGGTGGAAAGGGACACACTCAATGTGATCTAGGGGAGACTGGATAGGTACTTGACGGGAATAAACTTGCAGGGATACTGCGATAGAGCGCGGGATTGGGAATGATTGGATTGCTCTGAAGAGAGCCGGCACGGCCTCGATGGGCTGAATGGCCTCCTTCTGTGCCGTTATGACTCTGTTACAATGACCCTATGACTATGTTGCAGCAGCAGCGGCTGTAAAATTATGTTCATCCATAGTATTTGTTCCATAAAATAATTATATTTCTGTTTTCAATTATTTACATGTCAATGATTTTCGTTTTTAAGAATAATAATACAAAAAAATACGTTACATTCTACTTCGCTTCGTCAATATTGTTCTCATTTTCTGCTCTGCCATAATTAGATCTTCCGGTGAATGATGGAGTGATTGAGAAAGGTCCACAGCTGGAAGTAAACAGGGATTGTAGACTGAGGAACAACAGCAGGTGAACCAGCACCAGAATGTGAGAGCACCAACCAGAGAGAACCCTTCCGATTCAAAGATCTTCCACTGGGAAGAAAGGTAAGAGAAAGACACGTGTCTGTTTATTAGGTTGGGCTGAACTTGCACCGACACCATCAGATCTCAATGTTAAACTAGCTTAGATCTGGTGACAAATCAAATTGAAAGATTGAACCGAAAACATTAGACAATTCTTTGATCATGATGCACAGACCAATCTGAAAAATCAGCACGGCCTATCACATTATTAATTCAAAAACTATTAAAATGATCAAAAAATATATTGATAACTACAAACATTGACAATTTTGACTTATTAATCTCGAGAGATATGTAGAATTGTAATATAATGATAAATCCGGCATTGAAATTTGCAATTTATTGACTGGCGTCCTATGTGACCCTGAAATGTGCTTCCAAACCCATATTAGCACCAGGTGCGCCTACCTATACCTTCCCAACATTGCCTGTCTCCGCTCCTGCCTCAGCTCATCTCCTGCTGTAGCCCTCATTCATGCCCTTGTTGTCTCTGAACTCGACTATTCCAATGCGTCCTGGCCGACGTCACACAAAGCACCCTCCGTACACGTGAGTTCATTCACAACTCTGCTGGCCGTATCCGATCTTGCACCAATTCCCGTTCTTACATATATTCAAGAAGGAGTTAGATATATTTCTTAAAGCTAAAGGGACCAAGGGATATGGGGAGAAAGCAGGGACAGGGTACTGAATTTGGATGATCAGCCATGATCTCATTGAATGGCGGAGCAGGCTCGAGTGGCTGAATGGCCTGCTCCTGCTCCTTTCTTCTATGTTTCTCTGTTTCTACTTCAACACTGTGCCGTCTAACCTACATTGACTGCTGGTCCAGCAATGCCTCGATTTAAAATGTATCTTTCTTTTTATTCATACCCTTACATATCCTCGCCGCTCCCTTTCCCTCTAACCCCTTTCTGCCCCACAAAATCCGAGTTCTCTGCGCCCCTCCAATTCGGGCCTCTGGTGCAGCCCCTCTTTTCATTGCTTCACCAGAGGCGGCCATGCCTTCAGCAGTCTCGGGCCTGAGCTGTGGATTTCCCTCCCTAACCATCTCTGCTCGTAACAGGCACCTTAAATCGAACCCTTTTGAGCAAGCTTTTGATCACCTGAGCTAATATTTCCTTAAAGGTCAAATGTTGTTTGATAACAGTCCCGTGAAGCGCCTCCGGACTTTTCACTACGTTTAACATGCTGCATAAATGCAAATTGTTGTTGATAACTAAAGGTGAGTAGAATTGTAATCTAATGATGACCAGAGGCAGGATGAATTGCAGTAGTTTGAAAACTGCAGAGGAAGAGGTTTGTGATATAGTGATAACTGCAGGCATCAGAAATGACAAGATATCGAAAGCTGCATGTATGTCCGATTGTAATATTGATCAACACAGACATGGGGACATGTAATATATTAAAAACTACAGCTATGTCCTATATTAGTATTAATCATCCTGTTGACAATGACATAATGAAATGCAGCAACCGAGTTGTGTTTGTGTAAGGGGTTTTCATGGGTAACAGAGACTGGGCAATAGTTAGAAACATTCTGATACATGGGCCAGAAATTCGGCACTTGCCGGGTGAGTACGCGCTGTGTACTCATCCGTAAGGCCACCTGAAGTGCCAGTTTCATGCAGGCACTGCGCATGCGCGGGAAACCGGAACTTCCGTTCCCCTGAAGTGAGGGTTTCAGAGGTGAACCGCGTGCGCGGTAGAGGCTGCGCACAAGCAGCGAACTTCGGTTTTTTTCAGGTTTCTCTGTGAAGAAGCTGCGCTTTTAAAAAGGAGGCGCAAGACCCGTTTTTAACAAGGTAAGTGGTTAATTAATTACAATTTAAACATTGTTTCTGAACAGTAGTTTATATTATTCGTAAGACTGCCTCTTGCCTTGGTTGAACAAAAATTCTTATATAGATATCGCCTGTTTCAATACATTTTTTAAAGGAGAATATTATTCCACATGTTATTCAGCCTTCCAGCACTGGGGGCAGTGCAGTGAACATTCGCACTTGTCCCACTGCCATTCTTGCCTCTTCCAACAATCGTAGTTCAAACAATTTTCAGTCCATCTGTCTAAGTATGAGTAAGGCCATCGAGATTCATTACTAATTAATTAAAAGTCCCATTTTTATGGAACACTTCCTGTACGCTTCACGCTTACATTTGGGCCAACACATCTCCTGTCACATTAACTTTCTATTATACCTCAAACATCAAAGTTCTGGTTTAACCTTTCACTCGCCGGTACAAAAGCCACAGGATCTGTTAGGGCTGTTTAAATAAGACACAGTATTAAAGTAAAAAATGTGTCGAGAGAGCCTTCATGTAAATGATTGCTAATATTGGTTTGAGATCATTAACCCATGGTAGAAATATCGGACAGTACAATACCTCAGACAGATAGGAATAAGAGGAGATCATCAGAACTTCAATACTGTGCCGCCAATCACTTGTATGACAGCTGGCAGAGCGACAATGCTCTCTGGCACAGGCGCAGTGTCGCTCCCTTGCCCTCCTGCGCAGGCGCACTGTAGCTCCCTTGCTCTGCCGCGCAAACGCAGTGTCGCCCCCTTGCTCTTCCGCACAGGCGCAATTCCGCACGCTTGCCCTCACGCACAGGCGCAGTGCCGCTCCCTTGCTCATCAGGGATGTCCATTGGGCAGTGTTTTCCTCTTGTGCCGGGCGGCGCGGGCCGGTGTGTGAGTGACGGTAAGAAACAGGGTCGTTCTCCAGTTACAGCTCCCGCGCTCTGTGACTGAGGGAACTGGGCTCCATTCAGCCTGACAGCGCGGTTGCTCAGCTCCAGAGTTTATATCACAGAGCGAGGATCTTTAAAATGTAACAGGGGCTGAGCTGGGATATAAACCCAAGGAAAGGGCTGAACCGGGTCACAATACAGGAGATGGTCCGGGATATAAACCCCAGGGAATGGACTGAATCGGATCAGAATAGAGGGGATGGTCCGGGATATAAACCCCAGGGAATGGACAGAAACGAGACAGAATATTAGCGATATGTGTGCAACGTGCGGACAATCCGCTAATCCCTGTTTTTCACCTCCGTTGAAGCTGAATTTTACACCATGGTCTTATGATATCGGTGGAGTCCATCATAAAAGATGTAATAGCAGAGCACTTGGAAAAAGTGACAGGATCGGACAAAGTCAACCTGGATTTACAAAAGTTAATCATGCTTGACTAATCTACTGGAATTTTTTGAGAATGTAACTCGTAGAATAGATAAGGGAGCACCAGTGCATGTGGTGTATTTGGACTTGAAGAAGGCTTTCGATAAGGTCCCGCATAAGAGATTGGCGGGCAAAGTTAAAGCACATGGGATTGGGGGTAAGGTAATGACTTGGATAGAGAACTAGTTGGCAGACAGAAAGCAAAGAGTTGGAATAAACGGGTCTTTTTCCGAGTGGCCGGCAGTGACTCGTGGGGTACCGCAGGGATCGGTCCTAGGACCCCAGTTATTCGCAATGTATATTCATGATCTGGACAAGGGAACTAGATGTAATATCTCCAAGCTTGCAGACGAAACAAAGTTGGGTGGGCGTGTGTGTTGTGAGGAGGATGCAGAGAAACTCCAGTATGATTTTATAGTTGGGTGATTGGGCAGATGCATGGCAGATGCAGTATGATGTGGATAAATGCAAGGTTATCCACGTTGATGGCAAAAACAGGAAGGCAGTTTATTACCTGAACAGCAATAGATTGGGAAAAGGGGAAGTGCAACGAGACGTGGGATTCCTTGTGCACCAGTCGTTAATGGTAAGCATGCAGGTGCAGCAGGCGATTAAGAAGGCTAATGGTGTGTTGGCCTTAATAGCGAGAGGATTCGAGTACAGGAGCAAGGATGTCTTGCTGCAGATGTACAGGGCCTTGGTGAGACCACACCTTGAGTATTGTGTGCTGTTTTAGTCGCCTTATCTGAGGAAGGATATTCTTGCCATGGAGGGAGTGCAGCGAAGATTCACCAGACTGATACCTGGGATGGCAGGAATGACGTCTGAAGAGAGATTGGGACGATTGGGATTGTATTCGCTAGAGTGTAGAAGAATGAGAGGGGATCTCATTGAAACTTATAAAATTCTAACAGGATTGGACAGACTAGATGCAGGAAGGATGTTCCCGATGGACGGGGGAATCCAGAACCAGGGGTCACAGTCTAAGGATAAGGGGTAAGCCATTTAGGACTGAGATGAGGAGGAATTTCTTCACCCAGAGAGTGGTGAACCTGTGGAATTCTCTACCACAGAAGGCAGTTGAGGCCAATTCATTAAATATATTCAAGAAGGAGTTAGATATATTTCTTAAGGCTAAAGGGATCAAGGGATATGGGGAGAAGACAGGGACAGGGTACTGAATTTGGATGATCAGCCATGATCTCATTGAATGGCGGAACAGGCTCGAGAGGCCGAATGGCCTACTCCTGCTCCTATCATCTATGTTTCTATGTTTCTATGATTATGTTTTTCTTTGGGCTTTATGGTGTGTTACAAAGCTCCCGTCATTAACTGCAGAACGTGAATTTCTTTGGGCATCCCGTTCGATTTCGCACACCAGCAGGTTTGATGACCAAAGCTGAACGTAGTATTCCAGGTCAGGTCTGACCAAGGCTCTGAGAAAGTGAAGCATCACTTCCTCGTCTTTGTATTCCAGCACCCCTGAGTTAAAGGCCAACATTTCATGAACGAAGTGTCATCGACCTGAAACATTAACTCTGTTTCTCTCTCTACATATGCTGCCTGACCTGCTGAGTATTTCCAGGATTTTCTCTTTTTATTTCATTAACACTTTTGATTATTTGTTGTAACTGTGCACTAGCTTTAGTGATGTGTCTACATGGGTACTTACATCACTCCACGGCTCATAATCTCTCGCCATGCAGAAAATATTCTTTTTTTTTCTCGGGTCACTTTCCCTCATTGAAATCCGCCTGCCGTACTTTTGGCCACTCCCTTATTTTTTCTATGTCCTGTTGTAACTTCCTGCTCCGATCTACATAACCTACTGAGCCTGCTGACCTCGTGTATTATGCAAACTTGGATAAACAACTCTCTCTTCCTTCATCCAAGTCATTAATATATATGGTGAAAACTGCGGCCCCAGTACAGATCCCTGGGGAACATCACTTGTCAAATCCCGCCAAGCAGAGAAGGTTCTTTATACCCGTAATCTGTCCCCTACCTCCCAGCCAATCGCCAGCCGGTGTAACAAGGATTACCTCCAATTCTGTGCGCATTTAATTGTGCTGCTAATCTCTGGTGTGGTGCATCATAACCCGTTCATCTATCCTCGAAGAAGAACGGGTATAGCCTGCGGCGCTGATCTGCTCTCCAGTCGTGGATGGTGTAGATTGGGACATTGCACCCACACACCAGGAGTGACAGGTACAATCTGCAGCATTGTAATAAAGTTTGCCTGTCGCGCCAACGGATTGTGTTGCTCCTTCTACCATTATCGTGGCCTTTCTGAGCTTTTCTGTTCAATGCGAATCCTGCTGACCGGTCACATCCTACTGAATTGCACTGAATTTTTTTCACGCGAGAACCTTCAAACCAAATAGACGCTTCACTATATTGAATTACTAAGGTTTGGAATGCTGAAGATTTTAATTCATTGGGAGTTATTTTACATTTGCCGACAGTATAACATTGGGAATATTGAATTGGCACCCAATATACACCAGGCCCGATTCCCCTTTCCGTTGACATCAATGGGCAAGAAGATCGAGCGTAGTTTCCATGAGCAGCTAATTCGTTATCCTCAATTTACACTAAAGTTAAAATTAACCTCTGACTGCATTTAGTGTAAAGCTCTCTGTATTTAATATCATCATGCTGCCGCAGTGAAAACCATGGACTTCGAAATAATTAACAGAATACACCACTGTTGAACTGAACTACCCTGTAAAAAGGAAGAGAGCAGCTAAAGTAGGCGTTGAACACTTAGAGGCGAAGGCAGGATAAATTGTATTGGGGAACAAGGAAATGGCAGAGACTTTAAACTAATATGTTGTATCTGTCTTCACAGAAGAAGACACGGAAAGTAAACCAAAATAGTGGCGAACCAATGGGCTAATGAGAGCGAGAAACTTAAAGTAAATAATATCAGTAGAGAAAAAGTACTTGAGAACCTAATGGGGCTAAAAGCCCTTGGACCTGATGGCCTACATCCTAGGGTTCTAAAAGAGCTGGCTGAACAGATAGTGGATGCATTGGTTGTGATCTTCCAAAATTCGCTTGAATCAGGAACGGTCCCAGTAGATTGGAAGGTAGCAAATAAAACCATGCAATTCAAGAAAGGATGGAGAGAGAAAACAAGGAACAGGGAATAGCAGGCCAGCTAGCCTGATATCAGTCGTCGTGAAAATGCTGGAATCCATTATTAAAGAAGTGGTAGCAGGGTACTTAGAAAATCATAACATGATTAGGCAGATTCAACATGGTTTTATGAAAGGGAAATAGTGCTTAACACATTTATTAGAGTTTTTTGAGGATGTAACAAACAGGGGAGATAAAGGGGAATCAGTGGGTGTACTGTATTTGTATTTCCAAAAGGCATTCGATAAGGTGCCACATAAAAGATTTTTTTAGAAAGTTAAGGGGTTGGGGGTAATGTATTAGCATGGATAAAGGATTGGTTAATCGACAGAAAACAGAAAGTAGGGAAAAAACAGTCATTTTTCAGATTGGTAGGCTGTTTGTAGTGGGGTGCTGCAAGGATCAGTGCTTGGACCTCAGCTATTTACAATCTATATTAATGACTTAGATGAAGGGACCGAGTGCAATGTATACACGTTTGCTGACGATACAGAGCTACGTGAAAAAGTATAGTGTGAGGAGGAGGCAAAGAGCCTGCAAAGGGATATAGACAGGTTAAGTGAGTGGGCAATAAGGTGGCAGATGGAGAATAATGTGGCGAAATGTGAGGTTATTCACTTTCGTAGGAAGAATAGAAAAAGAGAGTAGTTTTAAATGGTGAGAAATTATTAAATATCGGTGTTCACAAATATTTAGGTGCCCAAGTACAAGAAACATGGAGAGTTAGCATGCAGGTACAGCAAGCAATTAGAAAGGCAAATGGTATGTTAGCCTTTATTGCTTGAAGTTTTGAGTACAGTAGTAAGGAGATATTTCTACAATTGTAGAAGGCTCGTGTGAGTCCACGCCTAGAGTACTGTGCACAAATTTGGTCTCCTTATTTAAAGAAGGATATACTTGCCCTAGAGTCGGTGCAACAAAGGTTCCCCAGATTGATTCCTGGGATTCGAGGGTTGTCCTCTGGGGAAAGATTGAGTAGATTGGGCCTATACTCTCTGGAGTTTAGAAGAATGAGAGGGGATTTAATTGAAACATATCGGCCCGCGCATGCACGAAAACCAGGAACTTGTGATCTGCAAGAACCAGCTAGACAGATCGTATGCATCCAGTGGATAGTGACATTCGCTGGCGCAGCTTTGGGCGACTTCCCAACTACTGCCCAGCAAATGCCCGTGAAATTCTTATGTCTGGTAAAAACAGGGGTAAGGTCGGTTTTTACCAGCGTAAGGGTTTAAATAAATATTAAAATATTTTAAAAAATCATTTAAACTTAAAAAAACCTGTAAAATAAGTTTAGGTTATTTTTGGCACCTTGAAAAATGTTTAAATGTATTTTAAAAAATATATATGTTTTAAATATTTAATTCATTATATTTTAATTAATTTTAAACATGTAATTTTTTATTAATTTCAGTGTTTTAAAAATGTTTTTTTTATGGGATTCATGTTATGCCTATGAAGATTCCGTACGTAAATGGTATCGTCATAAGCATACTGGGAATCCTCCTTTTTGACAAGTTGGGCCGGCCCAGCTGACCCCATTCTCTGCCCCAAAGTGCGGTGGCTGTTCAGTCGGTGAGTATATTCCAGGATAAGATAGATAGATTTTTTGGACTACATAGGAATCAAGGGATATGGGCATAGTGCAGGAAAGTGAAGTTGTGCTCGAAGATCAGCCATGATCTTATTGAATGGCGGAGCAGGCTCGAGGGGCCGCATGGCCTACACCTGCTCATAATTCTTATATTCTTATGTTCCTAAGTACTGATCCACTCGCACGTCCCGCCCTCACCCTGACCCACCCGCACGTCCCGCCCTCACCCTGACCCACCCGCACGTCCCGCACTCACTCTGACCCACCTGTACGTCCCGCACTCACCCTGACCCACCTGTACGTCCCGCCCTCACCCTGACCCACCCGCACGTCCCGCACTCACCCTGACCCACTCGCACGTCCCGCCCTCACCCTGACCCACCCGCACGTCCCGCACTCACCCTGACCCACCCGCAAGTCCCGCACTCACCCTGACCCACCTGTATGTCCCGCACTCACCCTGACCCACCTGTGCGTCCCGCACTCACCCTGACCCACCTGTACGTCCCGCACTCACCCTGACTCACCCGCACATCCCGCACTCACCCTGACTCACTTGTGCGTCCCGCACTCACCCTGACCCACCTGTGCGTCCCGCACTCACCCTGACCCACCTGTGCGTCTGGCACTCACCCTGACCCACCTGTGCGTCCCGCACTCACCCTGACCCACCTGTATGTCCGCACTCACCCTGACTCACCCGCACATCCTGCACTCACCCTGACTCACCCGCACATCCCGCACTCACCCTGACTAACCCGCACATCCCGCACTCACCCTGACCCACCTGTGCGTCCCGCACTTACCCTGACCCACCTGTGCATCCCGCACTCACCCTGACCCACCTGTATGTCCCGCACTCACCCTGACCCACCTGTAGGTCCCGCACTCACCCTGACTCACCTGTGCATCCCGCACTCACCCTGACCCACCCGCACATCCCGCACTCACCCTGACTCACCTGTATGTCCCGCACTCACCCTGACCCACCCGCACATCCCGCACTCACCCTGAATCACCTGTATGTCCCGCACTCACCCTGACCCACCTGTACGTCCCGCACTCACCCTGACCCACCTGTATGTCCTGCACTCACCCTGACCCAACCGCACGTCCCGCACACACCCTGACCCACCCGCACATCCCGCACTCACCCTGACAGACCCAAAGGTCCCGCACTCACCCTGACACAACCGCACATCCCGCACTGACTCTTACCCACCCGCACATCCCGCACTCACCCCCTGACCCACCCGCACGTCCCGCACTCACCCTGACCCACCCACAGGATCCGCACTCACCCCCTGCCCACCCACACATCCCGCACTCACCCCTGACCCATCCGCACATCCCGCACTCAATCCCTGACCCTGCCGCAAGTCCCGCACTCACCCCCTGACCCACTCGCACATCCCGCACTCACCCTGACCCTGCCGCAAATCCCGCACTCACCCTGACCCACCAACACGTCCCGCACTCACCCTGACCCATCCACACATCCCGCACTCACCCCCTGACCCATCCGCAAATTGCACACTCACCCCCTGACCCACCCGCACATCCCGAACTCACCCCCTGATGCACCCGCTCGTCCCTCACTCACCCCCTGACCCACCCGCATGTCCCGCACTCACCCCTGACCCACCCCGACATCCCGCACTCTCCCTGACCCACCCGCAAGTGCCACACTCAGCCTGACCCTTCCTCACATCCCGCACTCAGCCCCTGACCAACCCGCACGTCCTGCAATCAACCCCTGACCCACCCGCACATACCGCACTAAAACCCTGACCCATCCGCACGTCCCGCACTCAACCCCTGACCCACCCGCACATCCCGCACTCAACCCCTGACCCACCCGCACGTCCCAGACTCGACCCCTGACCATCCCGCACGTTTCGCACTCACTCTGACCCACCCGCAATTCCCGCACTCACCCTGACCCACTCGCACGTCCCGCACTCACCCTGACCCACCCGCACTCACCCTGATCCACCCGCACATCCCGCACTCACCCTGATCCACCCTCACGTCCATCACTCACCCTGACCCACCCGCACGTCCCGCACTCACCCTGACACTCCCGCACTCACCCCCTGACCCACCCGCACGTCCCGCACTCCCCCTGACTCACCCGCACGTCCCGCACTCACCCTGATCCACCCGCACGTCCCGCACTCACCCTGATCCACCCGCACGTTCCACACTCACCCTGACCCTCCTGCAGTCACCCTGACCCACCCGCGCATCCCGCACTCACCCTGACACTTCCGCACTCACCCTGACCCACCGCACATCCCGCACTCACCCTGACACTCCCGCACTCACCTTGAACCATCCACACGTCACGCACTATCCTTGACCCACCCGCATGACCCGCAATCAACCTGACCCACACGTACGTCCCTCACTCACCCTGATCCACCCGCACGTCCCGCACTTACCCTGACTCACCCACACTCACCCTGACTCACCCGCACGTACCGCACTCACCCTGACTCACCCACACTCACCCTGACTCACCCGCACGTCCCGCACTTACCCTGACTCACCCACACTCACCCTGACTCACCCACACTCACCCTGACCCACCCTCACGTCCCGCACTCACCCTGACTCACCCACACTCACCCTGTCTCACCAGCACGTCCCGCACTCACCCTGACTCACCCACACTCACCCTGACTCACCCACACTCACCCTGACCCACCCGCACGTCCCGCACTCACCCTGAAACTCCCACACTCACCCTGACCCACCAGCACGTCCCGCACTCACCCTGACTCACCCCCACGTCCCGTGTTCACCCCCTGACCCTTCCGCACGTCCCTCACTCACCCTGACCCACCCACACATCCCGCACTCACCCTCTGACCCACCCGCACGTCCCTCACTCACCCTGACCCACCCGCACGTCCCTCACTCACCCTGACCCAACCACACGTCCCACACTCAACCTGAACCATCTGGATGTCCCACACTCACCCTGACCCACGCACACGTCCCGCACTCACCCTGACCCACCCGCACGTCACGCACTCACCCTGACCCACCCGCACGTACCGCACTCACCCTGACCCACCCGCACGTCCCGCACTCACCCTGACCCACTCACACGTCCCGTACTCACCCTGAACCATCCGCACGTCCCGCACTCACCCTGACCCACCCACACGTCCCGCACTCACCCTGACCCACACGCACGTACCGCACTCACCCTGACCCACCCGCACGTCGCGCACTCACCCTGACCCACCCACACGTCCCGCACTCACCCTGACCCACCCGCACGTCCCGCACTCACCCTGACCCACCCACACGTCCCGTACTCACCCTGAACCATCCGCACGTCCCGCTCTCACCCTGACCCACCCACACGTCCCGCACTCACCCTGACCCACACGCACGTAACGCACTCACCCTGACCCACCCACACGTCCCGCACTCACCCTGAACCATCCGCACGTACCGCACTCACCCTGACCCACCCACGCGTCCCGCACTCACCCTGACCCATCCGCACGTTCTGCACTCACCCTGACCCACCCGCACGTCCTGCACTCACCCTGACCCACCCACACGTCCCGCACTCACCCAGACCCAACAACACGTCCCGCACTCACCCCTGACCCAACCGCACTCACCCTGAGTAACAATCAGCGCAACTGTATTTCCTGATCTGTAATCTACAGATCTTAGTGTTTCTAGTATACACTGCTCTTACCTGGAATTACATTTTTTTCAGGTAACCACTCAACTGAGATGGGGCACTTATTATGCAAACAATGTCGATGTTCCAAAAAGTCGAAGAAACGGAGTCGAGTTTCAGGGAGCTGGAAGAATCAGGCCACAGTAGGCAGCGTCAATGAAAGGAGGGCGACAGATACAAGTGTCCAGTTCCCAGAAATCTCTGCCAGTGAATGGACTCAGGCAGCAGAACCAGTCGACAGTTCGCGCAGTCAGACTCCAGGAAGCTCTCCAAGTGAGCAGAGTCAGTCTGCTGCAATTGCTACATTCACAAATATTCTGACAACAGGAACAAGTGAACAGAGTCAGATTCAAGGCCCTGCTCCTGGGGAAGGTGATCAGGCCGCAGGATCCGGTACAAGTGAACAGAGTCAGATTCAAGGCCCTGCTCCTGGAGAAGATGATCAGGCCCCAGGAACCGGTACATGTGAAAAGAGTCAGATTCAAGGCCCTGCTCCTGGGGAAGGTGATCAGGCCGCAGGAACTGGTACAAGTGAAGCGACACCTTCTCCCAGAGATTTATTAAACGTGAATGTTCCAAGCTTTGATCAAAAAACAGGTTAGTAGAATGAAACTCACTACAAATGAAATATTTCTGAACATTTCAACCATTTGCAGCAAAACTCTGCCCATTCACTTAGTCAGGAAGATATCCAGGCAAGCAGTGAGTGGGGAGAGGTCGCAGAAATATAACCCCATAACAGCTGCATTGTAGGAAGAACTTCAACCACCTCACACGGAAACCCATGATAAGCCTACTAACTGATTTATGTCATTACTCTAACGTTAGACTTGTATTAACTGTTGCCCCAGCACTCTCAACCCTTCCCTCTCCAATTACCAGAACTCGCCTCGATTCACTGTAAATTCCTATCTGTGTATTCAGCAGCCCAGTAGCAGCAACATCTTCTGTATACGGGGAAAACAATTTAAAACAATTTATGCTAAACCAGAAAAATAGCATTATAACACAGCAGGTTGTATAGATACATATAATTCATAAGGTTTCCCGCTGCCATGGTTTAATAACACTTTCTTTATTGATAACGCCTGTTTCAATTCCTTTTATAAAAGGGAATATTGTTCACTTGTCCAGCCCTCCCAGCACTGATGGCGCTGTAGTGAACATTCACACATGGCCGCCTGCCATTCTCACCTGTTTCAATAAACGCAGTGAGAACATTATCCAGTCCATCTGTCCAAGTATGAGCAAAGCAATGTAGATTCGCCAGGAACCGATGTAAATAAATGCACACTTTCTTCAAGCGTCACAATTACTGCTGCCCTGCTCCTTTGTCACAAACACTTTCTATTAAAAATCAAACTTCAAAAAGAGGACTTTCAATTTGGTGTTTAACCTCTCACTCCTCATTACTGGGGTCTGGGTCAGTGGGGTGTGGGTGTGGGGCTGGGTCAGTGGGGTCTGGGGCAGGGTCAGTGGGGTCTGGGGCTGGGTCAGTGGGGTGTGGGTGTGGGGCTGGGTCAGTGGGGTGTGGGTGTGGGGCTGGGTCAGTGTGGTTTGGGTGTGGGGCTGGCTCAGTGGGGTGTGGGGCTGGGTCAGTGGGGTGTGGGTGTGGGGCTGGGTCAGTGGGGTCTGGGACTGGGTCAGTGGGGTCTGGGGCTGGGTCAGTGGGGTGTGGGTGTGGGGCTGGGTCCGCGGGGTGTGGGTGATGGGCTGGGTCAGTGGGGTCTGGGGCTGGGTCAGTGGGGTGTGGGGCTGGATCAGTGGGGTGTGGGGCGGGGTCAGTGGGGGTCTGGCTGGGTCAGTGGGTGTAGGGCTGGGTCAGTGGGGTGTGGGGCGGGGTCAGTGGGGTTTGGGGCTGGGTCAGTGGGGTTTGTGGCTGTGTCAGTGGGGTGTGGGGCTGGGGCAGTGGTATGTGGGTCTGGTCAGTGGGGTGTGGGGCAGGGTCAGTGGGGTGTTGGGCTGGATCAGTGGGGTGTGGGGCTTGTTCACTGGGGTGTGGGGCTGGGTCAGTGGGGTGCGGGGCTGGGACAGTGGGGTGTGGGGCTGGGACAGTGGGGTGTGGGGCTGGGTCAGTGGGGTGTGGGGCTGGGTCAGTGGGGTGTGGGGCTGGGTCAGTGGGGTGTGCGGCTGGGTCAGTGGGTTCTGCGGTTGGGTCAGTGGTGAGTGGGGCTGGGTCAGTGGGGTGTGGGGCTGGGTCAGTGGGGTGTGGGGCTGAGTCAGTGGGTTCTGCGGTTGGGTCAGTGGTGAGTGGTGCTGGGTCAGTGGGGTGTGGGGCTGGGTCAGTAGGGTGTGCTTTTGGGTCAGTGTGGTGTGCGTTTGGGTCAGTGGTGAGTGGGGCTGGGTCAGTGGGGTGTGGGGCTGGGTCAGTGTGGTGTGGGTGTGGGGCTGGGTCAGTGGGGTGCATGGCTGGGTCAGTGTGGTGTGGGGCAGGGTCAGTGGGGTGTGGAGCTTGGTCAGTGGGGTTCGGGGCTGTGTTAGTGGGGGGTGGGCCTGGGTCAGTGGGGTGTGGGGCTTGGTCCGTGGGGTGTGGGGCTGATTCAGTGGGGTTCGTGGCTGGGTCAGTGGGGTGTGGGCCTGGGTCCGTGGGGTGTGCTGCTGGGTCCGTGGGATGTGGGTGTGGGGCTGTGTCAGTGGGGTGTGGGGCTGGATCAGTGGGGTGTGCGGCTGTGTCAGCGTGGTGTGAGTCTGGGTCACCGGGGTGCGGGGCTGGGTCAGTGGGGTGTGATGCTTGGTCAGTGAGCTGCGGGGCTGGGTCACTGGGTAGTTGTTGTGGGGCTGGGTCAGCGGGTGCGGGGCTTGGTCAGTGGTGTGTGGGGTTGGATCAGTGGGGTATGGGTGCGGGGCTGGGTCAGTGGGGTGTGGGGCTTGGTCAGTGGGGTGTGGAGCTGGGCTAATCGGGTGTGGGGCTGGGACAGTTGTTTGTGGGGCTGGGTTCAGTGGGTGTGGGGCTGGGTCATTGGTTAGTGGGTTGGGTCAGTGGTGTGTGGGGCGGGGTCAATGGGGTGTGGGGCTGGTTCAGTGGGGTGTGGGGCTGGGTCAGTGGTGTGTGGGGCTTGGTCAGTGGGGTGTTGGGCTGGATCAGTGGGGGTGTGGGGCTTGTTCAGTGGGGTGTGGGGCTGGGTCAGTGGGTGCGGGGCTGGGACAGTGGGGTGTGGGGCTGGGTCAGTGGGGTGTGGGGCTGGGTCAGTGGGGTGTGGGGCTGGGTCAGTGGGGTGTGCGGCTGGGTCAGTGGGTTCTGCGGTTGGGACAGTGGTGAGTGGGGCTGGGTCAGTGGGGTGTGGGGCTGGGTCAGTGGGGTGTGGGGCTGAGTCAGTGGGTTCTGCGGTTGGGTCAGTGGTGAGTGGGGCTGGGTCAGTGGGGTGTGGGGCTTGGTCAGTGGGGTTCGGGGCTGTGTTAGTGGGGTGTGGGCCTGGGTCAGTGGGGTGTGGGGCTTGGTCCGTGGGGTGTGGGGCTGGTTCAGTGGGGTTCGTGGCAGGGTCAGTGGGGTGTGGGCCTGGCTCAGTGGGGTGTGTTGCTGGGTCCGTGGGATGTGGGTGTGCGGCTGTGTCAGTGGGGTGTGGGGCTGGATCAGTGAGGTGTGCGGCTGTGTCAGTGTGGTGTGAGTCTGGGTCACCGGGGTGGTGGGCTGGGTCAGTGGGGTGTGATGCTTGGTCAGTGAGCTGCGGGGCTGGGTCACTGGGTAGTTGTTGTGGGGCTGGGTCAGCGGGTGCGGGGCTTGGTCAGTGGAGTGTGGGGTTGGATCAGTGGGGTATGGGTGCGGGGCTGGGTCAGTGGGGTGTGGGGCTGGGTCAGTGGGGTGTGGGTCTGGGTCAGTGGGGTGTGCGGCTGGGTCAGTGGGGTGTGGAGCTGGGCTAATCGGGTGTGGGGCTGGGACAGTTGTTTGTGGGGCTGGGTTCAGTGGGTGTGGGGCTGGGTCATTGGGTGTGGGTTGGGTCAGTGGGGTGCGGGGCGTGGTCAATGGGGTGTGGGGCTGGGTCAGTGGTGTGTGGGGCTTGGTCAGTGGTGTGTGGGTGTGGGGCTGGGTCAGTGGGTTCTGCGGTTGGGTCAGTGGTGAGTGGGACTGGGTCAGTGGGGGGTGGGGCTGGGTCAGTGGGGTGTGCGGTTGGGTCAGTGGTGAGTGGGGCTGGGTCAGTGGGGTGTGGGGCTTGGTCAGTGGGGTGCGTGGCTGGGTCAGTGGGGTATGGGGCTGAGTCAGTGAGGTGTGGTGCTGGGTCAGTGGGGTGTACGGCTGTGTCAGTGGGGTGTGACTCTGGGTCACTGGGGTGTGCGGCTGGGTTACTGGGGTGCGGGGCAGGGTCAGTGGGGAGTTGGTGTGGGGCTTGGTCAGTGGGTGCGGGGCTGGGTCAGTGAGCTGCGGGGCTGGGTCAGTGGGGAGTTGTGTGGGGCTGGGTCAGTGGGTACGGGGCTGGGTCAGTGGGGTGTACGGCTGGATCAGTGGGGTATGGGTGTGGGGCTGGGTCAGTGGGGTGCGGGGCTGGGTCAGTGTGGTGTGGGGCTGGGTCAGTGGGGTGTTGGGCAGTGTCAGAAGGGTATGGGACTGTGTCAGTGGGGTGTGGGGCTTGGTCAGTGGGGTGTGGGGCCTGGTCAGTGGGGTGTGGGTGTGGGGTTGGGTCAGTGGCGTGTGGGGTGTGGGGCTGGGTCAGTGGGGTGTGGGTGTGGGGCTGAGTCAGTGGGATGTGGGGTGTGGGGCTGGGTCAGTGGGGTGTGGGACTGGGTCAGTTGGTGAGGGTCGAGTCAGTGCGGTGTGGGGCTGGGTCAGTGGGGTGCGGGGCAGGGACAGTGGGGTGCGGGGCTGGGTCAGTGAGGTGTGGGGCTGGGTCAGTGGTGTGTGGGGCTGGGTCAGTGTGGTGTGGGGCTGGGTCAGTGGGGTGTGGGGCAGTGTCAGAGGGGTATGGGACTGTGTCAGTGGGGTGTGGGGCTGGGTCAGTGGGGTGTGGGGCCTGGTCAGTGGGGTGTGGGTGTGGGGTTTGGTCAGTGGCGTGTGGGGCTGAGTCAGTGGGATGTGGGGTGTGGGGCTGGGTCAGTGGGGTGTGGGGCTGGGTCAGTGGGTGAGGGTCGGGTCAGTGGGTGTGTGGCTGGGTCAGTGGGGAGTCGGTGCGATGCTGGGACAGTGGGGTGCTGGTCTGGATCAGTGGGGTGCGGGGCTTGATCAGTGGGGTGCGGGGCTGAGTCAATGTGGTGTGTGGCTGGGTCAGTGGGGTGTGGGGCTGTGTCACTGGGGTGCGGGGCTTGGTCAGTGGGGTGTGGGGCTGTGTTAGTGGGGAGTCTGAGCGGGGCTGGGTCAGTGGGGTGTGGGGCTGGGATCAGTGGGGTGTGGGGCTGGGTCAGTGGGTGAGGTGCTGTGTCCGTGGGGTGGGGTGGGGTGTGGGGCTGGGTCAGTGGGGTGTGGGGCTGTGTTAGTGGGGTGTGGGGCTGGGTCAGTGGGGTGTGGGGCTGGGTCAGTGTGGTATGGGCCTGGGTCAGTGGGGTGTGGGGCTGGGTCAGTGAGGTGTGGGGCTGGGTCAGTGGGGTGTGGTGCTGGGTCTGTGGTGTGTGGGGCTGGGTCAGTGGTGTGTGGTGCTGGGTAAGTGGGGTGTTGGGCTTGGTCAGTGGGGTATGGGGCTGAGTCAGTGGGGTGTGGGGCTGGATCTAATGGGTGTGGTGCTGGGTCTGTGGGACGTGGGGCTGGGTCAGTGGATTGTGGGGCTGGGTCAGTGGGAGTGCGGGGCTGAGTCAGTGCGGTGTGGGGCTGGGTCAGTGGGGTGTGTGACTGGGACAGCGGGGTGCGGTGCTGGGTCAGTGGGGTTTGGGACTGGGTCAGTGGGGTGTGGGGTTGGGTCAGTGGGGTGTGGGGTTGTGTCAGTGGTGTGCGAGTCTTGGTCAGTGGGAGTGCGGGGCTGAGTCAGTGGGGTGTGGTGCTGGGTCAGTGGGGTGTGTCACTGGTTCAGTGGGGCGTGGGGCTGGGTCAGTGGGGTGTGGGGCTGTGTCAGTGAGGTGTGGGTCTGTGTCAGTGGGGTGCGAGTCTGGGTCAGTGGGAGTGCGGGGCTGAGTCAGTGGGGTTTGGGGCTGTTTCAGTGTGGAATTTGAGTGGGGCTGAGCTGCTGGGACGTGGAGCTGGTCAGTGGAGTGTCGGTGCGTTGCTGATTCAGCTGGGTGTGGGATGGTTAAGTGCTGTTTGGGAAAGGATCAGTGAGGTTTAGGGCTGGCTCAGTGGGGTGTGGGTTGTGTCAGTGGGGTTTGGGTTGTGTCAGTGGTGTGTGGGCTCTTGGTCAGTAGGGTGTGGGTTGTGTCAGTGGTGTGCGGGGCTGGGTCAGTGGGTTGTGGGGCTGGGTCAGTGGTGACTGCAGTTGGGTCAGTGGTGAGTGGGGCTGGGTCAGTGGGGTGTGGGGCTGTGTCAGTGGGGTGTTGGGCTGGTTCAGTGGGGTGTGGGGCTGGGTCAGTGGTGTGTGGGGCTGGGTAAGTGGGATGTGGGGCTGGGTCAGTGGGTTGTGCAGTTGGGTCAGTGGTGAGTGGGGCTGGGTCAGTGGGGTGTGGGGCTGGCTCAGTGGGGTGTGGGGCTGGGTCAGTGGGGTGTGGGTCTTGGTCAGTGGGGTGCGGGGCTGGGTCAGTGGTGTGTGGGGCTGGGTCAGTGTGGTGTGGTGATGTTTCAGTGGGCTGTGTGGCTGGGTCAGTGGGGTGTGGGGCTGGGTCAGTGGGTTGTGGGGCGGGGTCAGTCGGCTGTGAGACTGGGTCAGTGGGGCGCGGGGCTTAGTCAGTGGTTTTGAGGCCGATTCAGTGGGGTGCGGGCTTCAATCAGTGGGGTGTGCATCTGGGTCAGTAGGGTGTGTGGTAGATTCAGTGGTGTGTGTTTGCTGGGCTCAGTCAGTGGGCTGTGGGACTGGCTAACTGGGATGTGGGTGTGGTTTTCACTCAGTGGTGGGGCTGGGTCAGTATGGTGTTAGGGCTTTTTCAGTGGGTTGTGGGGCTAGTTCATTGGTGTTTGGGGCTGTGTGAGTAGGGTGTAATTCTGGGTGAGTGGGTTTGGAGATGGGTCAGTGTGGTGTATGTGGCTGGGCCAGCGGGGCATGGGGTTAGTGGTGAAAAATATCAATATTCTGCTCACCGATCATCCCCTGTCCTTGCGAACCTACATTGGCTCCTGGCTCCCCAGCACATCCAAATTAAATCTCCCCTCTTCTTTAAATCCCTTCATGGTCGTGTCCCTCCCTGTCTCTGTCACCTCCTCCAGCCCTACAATCCCCACCACCAAGATCTCTCTCTTCCTCCGACTCTGGCCTCTTGTGGCATTTCACCCTCTCCTCCCCCCATCTATGGCGGCTGTGCCTTCGGCTGTCCCGGCTCAATGCTCATCAATTCCCCACCTAAACCTCTCCAGCTCCCTCCTCCTTTAGAACCCTCCGAAACTCACTGCTGTGAACAACATTCTGACCACGCCTCCTTCTACCCCCTTTAGTCTGAGCCCATCTTTTGTCGTACTTGACTTCTGTGAAGCACCTTGCGATGTGTTTCGATGGAAATTACTTGTTGTTGCTGTGTGTTTATTGTACCAGTGTCAGTGTGAGTGACACTGCAGATAACTGAATTTGATCAGGTCTCAAACTTGGTTATAATTCAATTCCGTAGAATAACTTCAACGAATGTTTTGAGGAATTACTGATCCGAGACTGAATCACTTTTACATTTCCCCAGTGGGGAAAGGAAAGGACGCTGACTGAGAGTTTGATTGGACGCACACACAGCGAGACACGCGCACAAGTGGAGAATATTTACTGTAAAACAGCAGGCAAATCGACCACTTTTATATTTATGGCCATTCCTGAGATTGAAAAGACCTGTGAAAATATTCCACTAATCAGTACTGTGCCTCGACTGGCTGTTTAAAGTGACATGACTCACAGCATTATACATTAGTGTAGATATTCGTGAAACAGTGGTAATTGTCCTCACCCCTACAGTGCTCATTAGTCAGGTGCTGACACCATGAGAGATATGGTCAATATATTCAAATAGAAACACCAACCAGGACACATCTCCATGAACACACGGACAATTTCACTGCCTATTGAGTCCAGAGGGATCACACCCAGCTATATATTGTGTATGTGGTTAGATCTCATATTCATAAACAAGCAGAATTTGAAATCAAAACTCAACAAATCAAAAATATTCAACACAAATCTGTGAATAATAATAATCCAATCACGCCAAACTGTGTAAAACCGCGTGTTGGATCATTGAATTAATCAATGATCACTCGCTCCATATATTCCTGCAGAATATTCTGTACCTCTGGAATAAGGCTGGTTTTGGCCTGCACTGTGTGAGTAAGTCTCACCAATGGGCGAGTCTCGGCCGACTTGAGCCCGTGAAGATCAGCGGGACTCACTGGATTTCACTGGGCAGCTGTCTATGTCACACCTGATGTGCAGAGTTGATAGTAACACTTGGGAAATGCTCGATCCCAGAGCTAACAGCTGTTGTACTGAGGGACTTGACATCATGTTGCCCTTCGCATTTTAATATTTCCATCTAACCCTTCAATTAATATATTTATTACAGAGCATCAGAATCTGGGAACGGCTGTCTCCACCATGGTTGAAGGTCAAGACAAGGGAGAAGATCCAACATCTTCAACAAGACTGAGAATGGACACAGGTAAGTACACAAAACATTATTTACAGTATAATTTCTGTCCTGACAAAGGGTCCAGATCTCATCGAAAAGCTTCCAGCTCACACAGGAAGAGGGAACAGGACAGGGCAGGGGCTGAGTAGATAGAGGGAAGTGAGTGACCATCTTGAGAGGCATCACAGTCTGAGGTGGAGGCTGTCACTGAGTACTGGAACTGTCCTGGTATTGGTGACTGTAAGCTGAATAGAGACAGTGACACAGAGGAGGGTCTTCCTGAGCAGCAGTGTGACTCCAGGAGCAGGAGACCATCCCGAGTGGGGCGAGGTTGAAAGGATAACGATAAAACTATCTTCTTCCAGAGGGAAGAGCATTTTTGAGCGACTGGGACCTTTATCTGTGAAGGTAAGAAGAGCAGAAAATTGTCCCGGTCAAAACCAAAAGCACAACTAGAAATACATTTTTTGGAAATCATTTTCGGGACTTGAGTGTCGCTGGCAAGGCCAGTATTTATTGCCCACACCAAGTTGCCAAAGAATAGTTGATGATGGACCACATTCTTGAATCGCTGCAATCCATGTGGGGAAGGTGTTCCCACAGTGCTGTTAGGTAGGGAGTTCCAAGGTTTTGATCCAGCGACAATAAAGGAGCGGCAATTTATGTCCAAGTTATGGTTGTATGTGACTTTAAGGAGATATTGGAGGCGAAGGTGTTCCCACGCACCTGGTGCCCTTGTCCTTCTAGGTGGTGGATGTCGTGGGTATGGGAGGTGCTGACAAACATGCATTGCCGACTTACTGGAGGGCATCCTGTAGACAGTAATCTGCAAACATGGTAAGCCAATGGTGAAGGGAGTGAATGTGTAACCCAATGGATGGGGTGCTGATCAAGCATAATGCTTAGTCCTGGAAGGTGTTGAGCATGGGGGAGAATTTGGGGAGTCAAGAGGTGAGCCACTCACCGCAGAATACCCAGCCTCTGACCTGCTCCCGTAGACACGGGGGATTTATCTGGCTGGTCCAGTTCTATTTTGGTTGATGTGAGGGACTTGATGATGGAAATGTCATTGACTGTCATGGCATATGGTTATTCTCTCTCTTGTTGAAGATGGTCATTGCCTGACACTTGTGTGGTGCGAATATTTTTTGCCACATATCAGGCCAAAACTGGATGTTATCCACGTTATTGCTGCATGTCGGCATGGACTGCTATATTATTGGAGGAATTGCGAATGGAGCCGAACACACTGCAACCATCAGCAAGCAGTCCCACTTCTAACCTTATGATGGAGCGAAGGTCACTGATGAAGCAGCTGGAAGTAGTTGAGTCCAGGACGCTGGCCTGGTTTGAGGTCTATATTGAGGGAATTTAAAGTCAGGCAATGGAATGTAAAACAAAGCATTAAGGTGGTGATCTCTGGCTGTAGGGTGGGGGCGGGGTGGTTAAAAGGGAATTGGGTTCAAGGCCAGTGGATAATATAAAAAGTCAGGGTTTATGAAAAGTAAAGCAATAATTCAAGGTTCTATCACTGGGGCTGAAGGGGGAATCTAGATGTGGAGGATGACGTTTTGAGGAGGTATCAAACATTTCTAAAAATGATGGTGGTAGTGCGAGAAGGTGGACTAGAGGAGGATGTGGGATCATAGTTGGAGTTAAATGTAGGGAAGGATTTGGAGCTGAAAAAATAGTCAGGATGGGTAAATGACTGGGCCCAGAGATAACACACACCAGGCTGTTAAATCAAATCACAGAGGAGGGAGGACAGACTCTCCACAATTGTTCAATCTGTTTTAGATTTAAACAATAGACTGGAGCACTGAAGGAGCCCAAGTAACGTCTCTGTTCAACAATGGAGGATAGAGGATAAAGCGGGTAACTAGAACAGTCTACGGCAGTTATGGGCAGAATGCTCGAGTCCGGAATTTAAGGTTGAATTAGTCAATGTTGAGATACAGGGGATGATCAGGGAAGGCTGGAACGGACTAGCTGTAGGCAAGATGTGTCTGACAAATTTTCAAGCTTTTATAAAGAATGGACTATATAGATCGATGGGATTCAGCATCTGCGGTGTATATGGGTTTTGAGAAGGTGTTTGATAATACGGTTCACATGAGGTTTCAGCCGTTTGGTATAAGAGGAGTTTTCTCTATTTCTGTTCACAGATCCGAACTCTACAATCACTGAGTTCTTGACAAATTGCAACGATTACCAGCTGTTCCAGTTGACGAAATTCTACCGGGACAGACTGGAACAGGCGATTGAAGGAGGGGTGGACGGAGTCAGCTCATTGTTAACATACGAGTGGCATTTCAGTGGACAAGAACATCGGGTAAATGGGAGCGACACAGAATGAGTTTGGATTATTTGAACATGACAGAACTGACAGGATATCAGATCTTAGAATAACAGAATGTTACAGGAGAGAAACAGGCCAAATAAGAAAGAAGGGGTTAAAACTGTTAATGGTGTAATTCTGAAGCAACAACACAAAGGTGAAAATACCCAGCAGATCCGTCAGTCTCTGTACAAAGAAAGGACCGGGTACCGGGTCCGATATAACCCTTCGTGGGCTGAAGTCAAATTGAACCAAGAATTTTAGTAGCACTGGGAAACAGAGGCGGGAAACAACTGACGGAATTTGGAAAGAAGTTCATGAGTTGACTGACCTACAAACTACCTAAAGTAAATCGAGGAACAGTGAGATGATAAAAAATCATCTGCGTGGTAAAGGAAAGATATTTGTTTTAGAAAATGCTAAAAAAGTGAACAAGTATTGGACCCAAACAGCGCAAACAACCCAACAAAAATACCTGTGGGGAGTGTTGGATCAACTGAATAGAATGATCCAATTTATATTGATTCAGATACCAGAGCTAAATTAACTTGTTGGTTCTATGAAGATCCTCAGGATATACAAGCAAATTATACAGCTGTAATTATTAGAATCAAAGAAACTTACAGCACAGAAGGAGGACATTCGTTGTGTTGTGTATCTGCTGACTCTTTGAAAGGACAGTCCTGCTTAGTCCCGAATTCCAACTTTTTGTCCAAAGCCCTGTAAGTTCCTCATCCTCAAGTACTTGTCCAACACTCTTTAAAATTATTTATGGAATCAGCTTTCACCATCTTTTCAGGTAGAGCTTTCTATTCCTGACAACTCTGATTGAAAACAGTTCTCCTCATCCTCCCTTCAGATCTTTTTCAGTGATTTTAAGTCTATGATCTCTGGGAATAGTTTTTCACTATTTACTCTATCAAAACCTCTCATCTTCTTTGTTCCAAGGGGAACGTTCCTAATTTTTTCAACCTAGAAGTAGCATACCTTGGAGTCTGAATACTAACCAATCCAGACAAGTTCTCAGCACGGGATACCAAAGAATTACTGAAAGTGCCCCAATTTATAGACCCTAGATCAGGGGTGTCAAACAGACAGTTCCAACCCGTCCATGTAACTGAAGTCCCTCATCCCTGGTGCTACCTGTAATGTATTAACATATGTCTTTCAATGTGACAATATTGTTCTGTATGTTTATCTAACAGTTGCCCAACCACCGATATTAGGCCGACTGGCCTGTAGTGCTGGGTTTATACCTCTCCTCTTTTTTTAAAAGGGGTGTGACATTGTCCACTCTCCAGTCGTCTGTCACCACTCATATGTCCAAGGAGGATTGGAAGATTGTAACTAGAACAACGAACATTTCCACCCTTGCTTCCCTCAGCAACTGAAGATGCATTTCATCCTTAAACATTCTCCACTGTCCCACTTCACTGCACATAACTAGATCTAGCACTGCTTCCTTCCTTGTTGGGCTGGAAATGTATTAATCAAGAATGTTCTCGTCTAAACATTCAGGAATTCCATCCCTCCTTGGAATTAACTCTGGGATTTCCCCAGTCTACTGTCACCCTCCCCCACCCCACTATTTTTCTTCCTCATGTCCCCTGAACTCATTGTATTCAGGAATGTTATGTTCTGATTCCTCCCCTTGTTTAAGCCAGGTCTCCATCTTGCTATTATATCATATCCCATATGCCTGCAGCTTACCGACATTATTGGTCACGCCCCGTGCATTGATGCACATGCACTCTAGACACGCCTTAGTTTGATTTGCATTTCTCCCCTGTCTGATTCCTCCTCTTTCTGGAATGTTCCATGTTCTAGAGCTATTTTTTCTCTTGCAATGCTCGATACACTTTGTTTCTCCTCTCTAATTCTTCATCCTGGTTCCCGTCCCTCTACCAAATGAGGTTAAACACTCCCATTCATGGCCAATAGTTGCACAGAACATTGCTGAGGCCATTGCTGACCAGGATTGAGCCCCCTAACATCAGAATGAACGAATAATGCGGAGTGGGGCCAGAGCAGGGCAGAACGGATCATACTAGGCCCGAGGACCTTCCATTATAAAACACAGTCACAGAGATTAATTTATCACCTTACAGGAAAAAAAGAGGTGAGCGGAACATGATCCGGGTCTTATGAATGCTTAAAACGGTAAAACTATCGAACTGTAGTTAATACTGTAGACCTTGGACCGTAAGCACTAAACCAGAGACATGATACAAGCCTCAGACGAGACCAATGGTCACCCCCAATTCACATTGAATTGAATGTGTAGCAGCCCGTCCATTATCAAAAGCATTAATGTGTTCAAAAAATCTCTCAAAAAATTGGTGTCAATTGAATAAAACTGTGGATCATCGAAATAAGTAGAGAGTGAAAAAATACTGCAGGGAACACAATGTTGTTACAGCAGAAGCAATAAGTAGAAATAATCCAACCACCGTTAATTAGTGGAGATGTCAACGAGCAGATATTCAGGTTTCCCCTTGACAGCATTTGATGGAGTCAGACAGCTGTGTTCAGATTAATGTGGGGAGATTGAGGTGTGGAAATTAAATACGTGATGTACAGTCTCTGGAGGGGTGGGGTCTACATGATATTTGCAGGAGCAGGCCTTCCGGTTAAAATGGCCTGAAACATTATCATGGAAAAGCAATTTATCCACCGCTTCAGCAAATCCCTGCATGAATCATTGACATTTCATGGACCTCAGAGTATCTGCACTTCCTGAGAAAGAGTAAAATTCTTGCATGTGAATATTTAGAACCTGCTGCGCAATATTCTGCTGAACAGCGTCATTCATCCATGTCAAACAAATTGGCGAAGTTAGTATCAACAGATTATACAATCAGTAACTAATATTCACTTCAATTAAATTAATTGCCGTGGTCCTGTTGTTGAACGGAATCAAAAGTATCGAATTCAATAAACAGGGTGAGTATGGGGTGAAATTGATCTTTCGCTCCACTCATCAATATATTCATTATTGTTCTTTACAGAAAGTCACTGAGCTCACGGAGCAGGGAAACCGGGCGGACAGTTCCAAACTTCTCCTAAATCTGGTGATGGAGAAAGGTTCTCGGGCCCGAAGGACAATGTGGGAATCCTTTGTGAATATGCGCCATGGGGTACCAAAGTTGGACAAAATACTGAAAGAAATACAGGAACTTGGTACGGTAAACTCAGAGACTGCATTCAGTTTCACATCTAAAATTACATATTTTACCAAAGTAGTGCACAGATTTGCTTTCATGAAAGCTAATTTATTTAAACAGGTTTCTTTCGATTTAATGACATGAAAGCCACAGAATGTTTATCCGACGTTCCCAGTCAGCTGAAAGGTAGGTGATGGGCTGAAGATTTCAAACAGATTATTTCGGTTCTGATTATCAGAGGCTTTAACTTTGAACATTGGTTCAGAGATTTCTAGAATCTGGGGGTGCAAAGTTCAAGAGCTGGGCAAACAGAATTCAACTTCATTTTCACTGTTCACTGATTCTGAAATGTATCATTGAAATTTGTGGGATGAAGTTACAATTCACACCAGGTTTGGGATTACCTGTAAACTTGCAGGTGTTGCCATTACTACAGTAGTTTATCCAGCTGTTCATGTGAATGGCCTTTGCTGCAAGTGCACGTCACTGACCGGGATAAAACATCAAACTCCCAGTGGTCAGTCGGTCTAATACAACGATTAACCAGCAGAGAAAATGACGATATTGGGGCTTCTCTGGATGACTCATTGGATGATGTACCAGTGAGTGTAGCGCTTAGTCATTGGCTTAGATATTCGGTCGCGCACTGTCTCTTTTTCAGCTGGTTATCGGCCTCCTGCGGCCGACATGCTGGACAGGAAGTGTACGCACATTTCCGCCTGAAGTGCGGATCGGGCTTCGCTGTGATGTCGGGAGTGCACGTCAGGATAATTTCAGAGTGGATATGTTATTTAATTAAGGGTCCTGCGCTTCCTGTGGAGCTTTTCCCGCTTTTGTTATGCCGCACCATCTCACACCACGTGCTGAATCCGCCCAGCAACACCTGGCACAAACCGGCAGGAAGGAGCCCTCACCAGCGCGATTGAAAGGAATCATGGGGAACACGCAGTTTAGTAACTGACTTGTCGTTTCAGGCAGCTGCCTAACTTCTGGGCGTTTCTTGCTGTGTTTTATCACACTGGATAGTTTGCTTTGTTTAAAGAGGGCAAGATGCTCCTAATGTTGCACTGTTGTTGGTTGCATCATAGATAGTTTGGCTGTAATCATGAGGGCTGTCACAGGACTGCCTTTGGAACTGGAGGAGGAGAGGCAGCAGTGAGGAATACAGCAGGAGCAGCGAGGAAAACAGCAGGAGCAGTGAGGAATACAGCAGGAGCAGTGAGGAATACACCAGGAATGTGAGGAATACAGCAGGAGTAGTGAGGAATACAGCATGAACAGTGAGGAATACAGCAGGTGCAGTGAGGAATACAGCAGGAGCAGTGAGGAAATCAGCAGGAGCAGTGAGGAATACAGCAGGAGCAGTGAGGAATACACCAGGAATGTGAGGAATACAGCAGGAGTAGTGAGGAATACAGCATGAACAGTGAGGAATACAGCAGGAGCAGTGATTAATACAGCATGAGCAGTGAGGAATACAGCAGGTGCAGTGAGTAATACAGCAGGTGCAGTGAGGAATACAGCAGGAGCAGTGAGGAACAGAGCAGGAGCGATGAGGAATACAGCAGGAGAAGTGAGGAATACAGCAGGAGCAGCGAGGAATACAGCAGGAGCAGTGAGGAATACGGCAGGAGCAGTGAGGAATACAGCAGGAGCAGTGATTAATACAGCAGGAGCAGTGAGGAATACAGCAGGAGAAGTGAGGAATACAGCAGGAGCAGCGAGGAATACAGCAGGAGCAGTGAGGAATACGGCAGGAGAAGTGAGGAATACAGCAGGTGCAGTGAGTAATACAGCAGGTGCAGTGAGGAATACAGCAGGAGAAGTGAGGAATACAGCAGGAGCAGCGAGGAATACAGCAGGAGCAGTGAGGAATACGGCAGGAGCAGTGAGCAATAGAGTAGGAGCAGTGAGGAATACAGCAGGAGCAGTGAGGAATACAGCAGGAGCAGTGAGGAATACAGCACGAGCAGTGAGGAATACAGCAGGAGCAGTGAGCAATAGAGCAGGAGCAGTGAGGAATACACCAGGAATGTGAGGAATACAGCAGGAACAGTGAGGAATACAGCATCAACAGTGAGGAATACAGCAGGTGCAGTGAGGAATACGGCAGGAGCAGTGAGGAAAACAGCAGGAGCAGTGAGGAATACAGCAGGAGCAGTGAGGAATACACCAGGAATGTGAGGAATACAGCAGGAGTAGTGAGGAACACAGCATGAACAGTGAGGAATACAGCAGGAGCAGTGAGGAATACAGCAGGAGCAGTGAGGAATACAGCAGGAGCAGTGAGGAATACAGCAGGAGCAGTGAGGAATACAGAAAAAGCATTGAGGAATATAGCAGGAATGTGAGGAATACAGCAGGAGTAGTGAGGAATACAGCAGGAGCAGTGAGGAATACAGAAAAAGCATTGAGGAATATAGCAGGAATGTGAGGAATACAGCAGGAGCAGTGAGGAATACAGCATGAACAGTGAGGAATACAGCAGGGGCAGTGAGGAATACAGCAGGAGCAGTGTGAAATGCAGCATGAACAGTGAGGAATACAGCAGGAGCAGTGAGGAATACAGCAGGAGCAGTGAGGAATACAGCAGGAGCAGCGAGGAATACAGCAGGAGCAGTGAGGAATACAGCAGGAGCAGTGAGGAATACAGTAGGAGCAGTGAGAAATACAGCATGAACAGTGAGGAATACAGCAGGAGCAGTGAGGAATAGAGCAGGAGAAGCGAGGAATACAGCAGGAGCAGTGAGGAATACAGCAGGAGCAGTGAGGAATACAACAGGAGAAGCGAGGAATACAGCAGGAGCAGTGAGGAATAGAGCAGGAGCAGTCAGGAATACAGCAGGAGCAGTGAGGAATACAGCAGGAGCAGCGAGAATACAACAGGAGCAGTGAGGAATAGAGCAGGAGCAGTGAGGATTACAGCAGAGAACAGCGAGGAATACAGCAGGAGCAGTGAGGAATACAGCAGGAGCAGTGAGAAATACAGAAGGAGCAGTGTGGAATACAGCAGGAGCAGTGAGGAATACAACAGGAGCACTGAGGAATACAGCAGGAGCAGCGAGGAATACAGCAGGAGCAGTGAGGAATACAGCAGGAGTAGTGAGGAATACAGCAGGAGCAGTGAGGAATACCGCAGTAGCAGTGAGGAATAGAGCAGGAGAAGTGAGGATTACAGCAGGAGCAGTGAGGAATAGAGCAGGAGCAACGAGGAATAGAACAGAGGCAGTGAGGAATACAGCAGGAGCAGTGCGGAATAGAACAGGAGCAGTGAAGAATACAGCAGGAGCAGCGAGGATTACAGCAGGAGCAGTCAGGAATATGGCAGGAGCAGTGCGGAATACAGCAGGAGTAGTGAGGAATAGAGCAGGAGCAGTGAGGAATACAGCAGGAGCAGTGAGTAATACAGCAGGAGCAGTGAGGAATAGAGCAGGAGCAGTGAGGAATACAGCAGGAGCAGTGAGGAATACAGCAGGAGCAGTGAGGAATAGAGCAGGAGCGATGAGGAATACAGCAGGAGCAGTGAGGAATACGGCAGGAGCAGTGAGGAATACAGCAGGAGCAGTGAGCAATAAAGCAGGAGCAGTGAGGAATAGAGCAGGAGCAGTGAGGATTACAGCAGGAGCAGTGAGGATTAGAGCAGGAGCAATGAGGAATAGAGCAGGAGCAATGAGGAATACGGCAGGTGCAGTGAGTAATACAGCAGGTGCAGTGAGGAATACAGCAGGAGCAGTGAGGAATAGAGCAGGAGCGATGAGGAATACATCAGGAGAAGTGAGGAATACAGCAGGAGCAGCGAGGAATACAGCAGGAGCAGTGAGGAATACGGCAGGAGCAGTGAGGAATACAGCAGGAGCAGTGAGGAATACAGCACGAGCAGTGAGTAATACAGCAGGTGCAGTGAGGAATACAGCAGGAGCAGTGAGGAATACAGCAGGAGCAGTGAGGAATACAGCACGAGCAGTGAGGAATACAGCAGGAGCAGTGAGCAATAAAGCAGGAGCAGTGAGGAATACGGCAGGAGCAGTGAGGAATACAGCAGGAGCAGTGAGGAATACAGCACGAGCAGTGAGGAATACAGCAGGAGCAGTGAGCAATAGAGCAGGAGCAGTGAGGAATACACCAGGAATGTGAGGAATACAGCAGGAGTAGTGAGGAATAGAGCAGGAGCAGTGAGGAATACAGCATGAACAGTGAGGAATACAGCAGGTGCAGTGAGGAATACAGCAGGAGCAGTGAGGAAAACAGCAGGAGCAGTGAGGAATACAGCAGGAGCAGTGAGGAATACACCAGGAATGTGAGGAATACAGCAGGAGTAGTGAGGAATAGAGCAGGAGCAGTGAGGAATACAGCAGGAGCAGTGAGGAATACAGCAGGAGCAGTGAGGAATACAGCAGAAGCAGTGAGCAATAGAGCAGGAGCAGTGAGGAATACACCAGGAATGTGAGGAATACAGCAGGAGTAGTGAGGAATAGAGCAGGAGCAGTGAGGAATACAGCAGGAGCAGTGAGGAATACAGCAGGAGCAGTGAGGAATACCGCAGGAGCAGCGAGGAATACAGCAGGAGCAGTGAGGAATACAGCAGGAGCAGTGAGCAATAGAGCAGGAGCAGTGAGGAATACACCAGGAATGTGAGGAATACAGCAGGAGTAGTGAGGAATAGAGCAGGAGCAGTGAGGAATAAAGCAGGAGCAGTGAGGAATACAACAGGAGAAGCGAGGAATACAGCAGGAGCAATGAGGAATACAGAAGGAGCAGAGAGGAATACAGCAGGAGCAGTGAGGAATAGAGCAGGAACAGTCAGGAATAAAACAGGAGCAGTGAGGAATACAGTAGGAGCAGTGAAGAATACAGCAGGAGCAGTGAGGAATACAGCACGAGCAGTGAGGAATACAGCAGGAGCAGTCAGGAATACAGCAGGAGCAGTGAGGAATACAGAAGGAGCAGTGAGTAATACAGAAGGATGCAGTGAGGAATACAGCAGGAGCAGTGAGGAAAACAGCAGGAGCAGCGAGGAATACAGCAGGAGCAGTGAGGAATACAGCAGGAACAGTGAGGAATACAGCAGGAGCAGTGAGGAAAACAGCAGGAGCAGCGAGGAATACAGCAGGAGCAGTGAGGAAAACAGCAGGAGCAGCGAGGAATACAGCAGGAGCAGTGAGGAATACAGTAGGAGCAGTGAGGAATACAGCAGGAGCAGTGAGGAATACAGCAGGAGCAGTGAGGAATACAGCAGGAGCAGTGGGGAATACAGCAGAAGCAGTGAGGAATACAGAAGGAGCAGTGAGGAATACAGCAGGAGCAGTGAGGAAAAAAGCAGGAGCAGCGAGGAATACAGGAGCAGCAGTGAGGAATACAGCAGGAGCAGGGAGAATAGAGCAGGAGCACTGAGGAATACAGCAAGAGCAGTGAGAAATAGAGCAGGAGCAGTGAGGAATACAGCAGGAGCAGTGAAGAATACAGCAGGAGCAGTGAGGAATTCAGAAGGAGCAGTGAAAAATACGGCAGGAGTAGTGAGGAATAGAGCAGGAGCAGTGAGGAATACAGCAGGAGCAGTGAGGAATACAGCAGGAGCAGTGAAGAATACGGCAGGAGTAGTGAGGAATAGAGCAGGAGCAGTGAGGAATAGAGCAGGAGCAATGAGGAATACAGCAGGAGCAGTGAGGAATACAGCAGGAGCAGTGAGGAATAGAGCAGGAGCAGTGAGGAATACAGAAGGAGCAGTGAGGAATACAGCAGGAGCAGTGAGGAATAGAGCAGGAGCAGTGAGGAATAGAGCAGGAGCAGTGAGGAATACAGCAGGAGTAGTGAGGAATAGAGCAGGAGCAGTGAGGAATAGAGCAGGAGCAATGAGGAATACAGCAGGAGCAGTGAGGAATACAGCAGGAGCAGTGAGGAATAGAGCAGGAGCAGTGAGGAATACAGAAGGAGCAGTGAGGAATACAGCAGGAGCAGTGAGGAATACAGCAGGAGCAGTGAGGAATAGAGCAGGAGCAGTGAGGAATACAGCAGGAGTAGTGAGGAATACAGCAGGAGCAGTGAGGAATACAGCAGGAGCCGTGAGGAATACAGGAGGAGCAGCGAGGAATACAGCAGTAGCAGTGAGGAATAGAGCAGGAGAAGTGAAAAATACAGCAGGAGCAGTGAGGAATAGAGCAGGAGCAACGAGGAATAGAGCAGGAGCAGTGAGGAATACAACAGGAGCAGTGCGGAATAGAATAGGAGCAGTGAGTATACAGCAGGAGCAGCGAGGATAACAGCAGGAGCAGTCAGGAATATGGCAGGAGCAGTGAGGAATGCAGCAGGAGCAGTGAGGAATACAGCAGGAGCAGACAGGAATACAGCAGGAGCAGTGAGGAATACAGCAGGAGTAGTGAGGAATACAGCAGGTGCAGTGAGTAATACAGCAGGTGCAGTGAGGAATACAGCAGGAGCAGTGAGGAATACGGCAGGAGCAGTGAGGAATACAGCAGGAGCAGCGAGGAATACAGCAGGAGCAGTGAGGAATACAGCAGGTGCAGTGAGTAATACAGCAGGTGCAGTGAGGAATACAGCAGGAGCAGTGAGGAATACAGCAGGAGTAGTGAGGAATACAGCAGGAGCAGCGAGGAATACAGCAGGAGCAGTGAGGAATACGGCAGGAGCAGTGAGGAATACAGCAGGAACAGTGAGGAATACAGCAGGAGCAGACAGGAATACAGCAGGAGCAGTGAGGAATACAGCAGGAGTAGTGAGGAATACAGCAGGAGCAGACAGGAATACAGCAGGAGCAGTGAGGAATACAGCACGAGCAGTGAGGAATACAGCAGGAGCAGTGAGGAATACAGCAGGAGTAGTGAGGAATACAGCAGGAGCAGACAGGAATACAGCAGGAGCAGTGATGAATAGAACAGGAGCAATGAGGAATACAGCAGGAGCAGGGAGGATTAGAGCAGAGGCATTGAAGAATACAGCAGGAATAGTGAGGAATAGAGCAGGAGCAGTGAGGAATACAGCACGAGCAGTGAGGAATAGAGCCGGAGCAGTGAGGAATACAGCAGGAGCAGCGAGGAATACAGCAGGAGCAGTGTGGAATACAGCAGGAGCACTGAGGAATACAGCAGGAGCAGTGAGGAATACAGCAGGAGCAGTGAGCAATAGAGCAGGAGCAGTGAGGAATACAGCAGGAGAAGTGAAGAATACAGCAGGAACATTGAGGAATACAGCAGGAGCAGTGAGGAATACAGCAGGAGCAGTGATGAATAGAGCGGGAGCAATGAGGAATACAGCAGGAGCAGTGAGGAATAAAGCAGGAGCAGTGAAGAATACAGCAGGAGCTGTGAGGAATAGAGCTGGAGCAGTGAGGAATACAGCAGGTGCTGTGACGAATACAGCAGGAGCAGTGAGGAATACAGCAGGAGCAGGGAGGATTAGAGCAGAGGCATTGAGGAATACAGCATGAACAGTGAGGAATAGAGCAGGAGCAGTGAGGAATAGAGCAGGAGCAGTGAGGAATACAGCAGGAGCAGTGAGGAATACAGCAGGAGCAGTGAGGATTACAGCAGAGAACAGCGAGGAATACAGCAGGAGCAGTGAGGAATAGAGCAGGAGCAGTCAGGAATACAGCAGGAGCAGTGAGGAATACAGCAGGAGCAGCGAGAATACAACAGGAGCAGTGAGGAATAGAGCAGGAGCAGTGAGGATTACAGCAGAGAACAGCGAGGAATACAGCAGGAGCAGTGAGGAATACAGCAGGAGCAGTGAGAAATACAGAAGGAGCAGTGTGGAATACAGCAGGAGCAGTGAGGAATACAACAGGAGCACTGAGGAATACAGCAGGAGCAGCGAGGAATACAGCAGGAGCAGTGAGGAATACAGCAGGAGTAGTGAGGAATACAGCAGGAGCAGTGAGGAATACCGCAGTAGCAGTGAGGAATAGAGCAGGAGAAGTGAGGATTACAGCAGGAGCAGTGAGGAATAGAGCAGGAGCAACGAGGAATAGAGCAGAGGCAGTGAGGAATACAGCAGGAGCAGTGCGGAATAGAACAGGAGCAGTGAGGAATACAGCAGGAGCAGCGAGGATTACAGCAGGAGCAGTCAGGAATACGGCAGGAGCAGTGCGGAATACAGCAGGAGCAGTGAGGAATAGAGCAGGAGCAGTGAGGAATACAGCAGGAGCAGTGAGTAATACAGCAGGAGCAGTGAGGAATAGAGCAGGAGCAGTGAGGAATACAGCAGGAGCAGTGAGGAATACAGCAGGAGCAGTGAGGAATAGAGCAGGAGCGATGAGGAATACAGCAGGAGCAGTGAGGAATACGGCAGGAGCAGTGAGGAATACAGCAGGAGCAGTGAGCAATAAAGCAGGAGCAGTGAGGAATAGAGCAGGAGCAGTGAGGAATACAGCAGGAGCAGTGAGGAATAGAGCAGGAGCAGTGAGGAATAGAGCAGGAGCAATGAGGAATACAGCAGGAGCAGTGAGGAATACAGCAGGTGCAGTGAGGAATACAGCAGGAGCAGTGAGGAATAGAGCAGGAGCGATGAGGAATACATCAGGAGAAGTGAGGAATACAGCAGGAGCAGCGAGGAATACAGCAGGAGCAGTGAGGAATACGGCAGGAGCAGTGAGGAATACAGCAGGAGCAGTGAGGAATACAGCACGAGCAGTGAGTAATACAGCAGGAGCAGTGAGGAATACAGCAGGAGCAGTGAGGAATACAGCAGGAGCAGTGAGGAATACAGCACGAGCAGTGAGGAATACAGCAGGAGCAGTGAGCAATAAAGCAGGAGCAGTGAGGAATACGGCAGGAGCAGTGAGGAATACAGCAGGAGCAGTGAGGAATACAGCACGAGCAGTGAGGAATACAGCAGGAGCAGTGAGCAATAGAGCAGGAGCAGTGAGGAATACACCAGGAATGTGAGGAATACAGCAGGAGTAGTGAGGAATAGAGCAGGAGCAGTGAGGAATACAGCATGAACAGTGAGGAATACAGCAGGTGCAGTGAGGAATACAGCAGGAGCAGTGAGGAAAACAGCAGGAGCAGTGAGGAATACAGCAGGAGCAGTGAGGAATACACCAGGAATGTGAGGAATACAGCAGGAGTAGTGAGGAATAGAGCAGGAGCAGTGAGGAATACAGCAGGAGCAGTGAGGAATACAGCAGGAGCAGTGAGGAATACAGCAGGAGCAGTGAGCAATAGAGCAGGAGCAGTGAGGAATACACCAGGAATGTGAGGAATACAGCAGGAGTAGTGAGGAATAGAGCAGGAGCAGTGAGGAATACAGCAGGAGCAGTGAGGAATACAGCAGGAGCAGTGAGGAATACAGCAGGAGCAGTGAGGAATACAGCAGGAGCAGTGAGGAATACAGCAGGAGCAGTGAGGAATAGAGCAGGAGCAGTGAGGAATACAGCAGGAGCAGTGAGGAATACAGCAGGAGTAGTGAGGAATAGAGCAGGAGCAGTGAGGAATACAGCAGGAGCAGTGAGGAATACAGCAGGAGAAGCGAGGAATACAGCAGGAGCAGTGAGGAATACAGCAGGAGCAGTGAGGAATACAGCAGGAGCAGTGAGGAATAGAGCAGGAGCAGTGAGGAATAAAGCAGGAGCAGTGAGGAATACAGCAGGAGCAGTGAGGAATACAGCAGGAGCAGTGAGGAATACAGCAGGAGCAGTGAGGAATACAGCAGGAGCAGTGAGGAATACAGCAGGAGCAGTGAGGAATACAGCAGGAGCAGTGAGGAATACAGCAGGAGCAGTGAGGAATACAGCAGGAGCAGTGAGGAATACAGCAGGAGCAGTGAGGAATACAGCAGGAGCAGTGAGGAATACAGCAGGAGCAGTGAGGAATACAGCAGGAGCAGTGAGGAATACAGCAGGAGCAGCGAGGAATACAGCAGGAGCAGTGAGGAATACAGCAGGAGCAGTGAGGAATACAGCAGGAGCAGTGAGGAATACAGCAGGAGCAGTGAGGAATACAGCAGGAGCAGTGAGGAATACAGCAGGAGCAGTGAGGAATACAGCAGGAGCAGTGAGGAATACAGCAGGAGCAGTGAGGAATACAGCAGGAGCAGTGAGGAATACAGCAGGAGCAGTGAGGAATACAGCAGGAGCAGTGAGGAATACAGCAGGAGCAGTGAGGAATACAGCAGGAGCAGTGAGGAATAGAGCAGGAGCAGTGAGGAATACAGCAGGAGCAGTGAGGAATAGAGCAGGAGCAGTGAGGAATACAGCAGGAGCAGTGAGGAATACAGCAGGAGCAGTGAGGAATACAGCAGGAGCAGTGAGAATACGGCAGGAGCAGTGAGGAATAGAGCAGGAGCAGTGAGGAATACAGCAGGAGCAGTGAGGAATACAGCAGGAGCAGTGAGAATACAGCAGGAGCAGTGAGGAATAGAGCAGGAGCAGTGAGGAATAGAGCAGGAGCAGTGAGGAATACAGCAGGAGCAGTGAGGAATACAGCAGGAGCAGTGAGGAATAGAGCAGGAGCAGTGAGGAATACAGCAGGAGCAGTGAGGAATACAGCAGGAGCAGTGAGGAATAGAGCAGGAGCAGTGAGGAATAGAGCAGGAGCAGTGAGGAATACAGCAGGAGCAGTGAGGAATAGAGCAGGAGCAGTGAGGAATAGAGCAGGAGCAGTGAGGAATACAGCAGGAGCAGTGAGGAATACAGCAGGAGCAGTGAGGAATAGAGCAGGAGCAGTGAGGAATACAGCAGGAGCAGTGAGGAATACAGCAGGAGCAGTGAGGAATACAGCAGGAGCAGTGAGGAATAGAGCAGGAGCAGTGAGGAATACAGCAGGAGTAGTGAGGAATACAGCAGGAGCAGTGAGGAATACAGCAGGAGCCGTGAGGAATACAGCAGGAGCAGTGAGGAATACAGCAGTAGCAGTGAGGAATAGAGCAGGAGAAGTGAGGAATACAGCAGGAGCAGTGAGGAATAGAGCAGGAGCAACGAGGAATAGAGCAGGAGCAGTGAGGAATACAGCAGGAGCAGTGCGGAATAGAACAGGAGCAGTGAGGAATACAGCAGGAGCAGTGAGGATACAGCAGGAGCAGTCAGGAATAAGCAGGAGCAGTGAGGAATGCAGCAGGAGCAGTGAGGAATACAGCAGGAGCAGAGAGGAATACAGCAGGAGCAGTGAGGAATACAGCAGGAGTAGTGAGGAATACAGCAGGTGCAGTGAGGAATACAGCAGGAGCAGTGAGGAATACAGCAGGAGCAGTGAGGAATACGGCAGGAGCAGTGAGGAATACAGCAGGAGCAGCGAGGAATACAGCAGGAGCAGTGAGGAATACAGCAGGTGCAGTGAGTAATACAGCAGGTGCAGTGAGGAATACAGCAGGAGCAGTGAGGAATACAGCAGGAGTAGTGAGGAATACAGCAGGAGCAGCGAGGAATACAGCAGGAGCAGTGAGGAATACGGCAGGAGCAGTGAGGAATACAGCAGGAACAGTGAGGAATACAGCAGGAGCAGACAGGAATACAGCAGGAGCAGTGAGGAATACAGCAGGAGTAGTGAGGAATACAGCAGGAGCAGACAGGAATACAGCAGGAGCAGTGAGGAATACAGCACGAGCAGTGAGGAATACAGCAGGAGCAGTGAGGAATACAGCAGGAGTAGTGAGGAATACAGCAGGAGCAGACAGGAATACAGCAGGAGCAGTGATGAATAGAACAGGAGCAATGAGGAATACAGCAGGAGCAGGGAGGATTAGAGCAGAGGCATTGAAGAATACAGCAGGAATAGTGAGGAATAGAGCAGGAGCAGTGAGGAATACAGCACGAGCAGTGAGGAATAGAGCCGGAGCAGTGAGGAATACAGCAGGAGCAGCGAGGAATACAGCAGGAGCAGTGTGGAATACAGCAGGAGCACTGAGGAATACAGCAGGAGCAGTGAGGAATACAGCAGGAGCAGTGAGCAATAGAGCAGGAGCAGTGAGGAATACAGCAGGAGAAGTGAAGAATACAGCAGGAACATTGAGGAATACAGCAGGAGCAGTGAGGAATACAGCAGGAGCAGTGATGAATAGAGCGGGAGCAATGAGGAATACAGCAGGAGCAGTGAAGAATACAGCAGGAGCTGTGAGGAATAGAGCTGGAGCAGTGAGGAATACAGCAGGTGCTGTGACGAATACAGCAGGAGCAGTGAGGAATACAGCAGGAGCAGGGAGGATTAGAGCAGAGGCATTGAGGAATACAGCAGGAACAGTGAGGAATAGAGCAGGAGCAGTGAGGAATAGAGCAGGAGCAGTGAGGAATACAGCAGGAGCAGTGAGGAATACAGCAGGAGCAGTGAGGATTACAGCAGGAGCAGCGAGGAATACAGCAGGAGCAGTGAGGAATACAGCAGGAGCAGTGAGAATACAGCAGGAGCAGTGAGGAATACAGCAGGAGCAGTGAGGAATACAGCAGGAGCAGTGAGGAATACAGCAGGAGCAGTGAGGAATACAGCAGGAGCAGTGAGGAATACAGCAGGAGCAGTGAGGAATACAGCAGGAGCAGTGAGGAATACAGCAGGAGCAGTGAGGAATACGGCAGGAGCAGTGAGGAATACAGCAGGAGCAGTGAGGAATACAGCAGGAGCAGCGAGGAATACAGCAGGAGCAACGAGGAATAGAACAGAGGCAGCGAGGATTACAGCAGGAGCAGTCAGGAATATGGCAGGAGCAGTGCGGAATACAGCAGGAGCAGTGAGGAATAGAGCAGGAGCGATGAGGAATACAGCAGGAGCAGTGAGGAATACAGCAGGAGCAGTGAGGAATACAGCAGGAGCAGTGAGGAATACAGCAGGAGCAGTGAGGAATACAGCAGGAGCAGTGAGGAATACAGCAGGAGCAGTGAGGAATAGAGCAGGAGCAGTGAGGAATACAGCAGGAGCAGTGAGGAATACAGCAGGAGCAGTGAGGAATACAGCAGGAGCAGTGAGGAATACAGCAGGAGCAGTGAGGAATAGAGCAGGAGCAGTGAGGAATAGAGCAGGAGCAGTGAGGAATACAGCAGGAGCAGTGAGGAATACAGCAGGAGCAGTGAGGAATACAGCAGGAGCAGTGAGGAATAGAGCAGGAGCAGTGAGGAATACAGCAGGAGCAGTGAGGAATACAGCAGGAGCAGTGAGGAATACAGCAGGAGCAGTGAGGAATACAGCAGGAGCAGTGAGGAATACAGCAGGAGCAGTGAGGAATACAGCAGGAGCAGTGAGGAATAGAGCAGGAGCAGTGAGGAATACAGCAGGAGCAGTGAGGAATACAGCAGGAGCAGTGAGGAATACAGCAGGAGCAGTGAGGAATACAGCAGGAGCAGTGAGGAATACAGCAGGAGCAGTGAGGAATACAGCAGGAGCAGTGAGGAATACAGCAGGAGCAGTGAGGAATACAGCAGGAGCAGTGAGGAATACAGCAGGAGCAGTGAGGAATACAGCAGGAGCAGTGAGGAATACAGCAGGAGCAGTGAGGAATACAGCAGGAGCAGTGAGGAATACAGCAGGAGCAGTGAGGAATACAGCAGGAGCAGTGAGGAATACAGCAGGAGCAGTGAGGAATACAGCAGGAGCAGTGAGGAATACAGCAGGAGCAGTGAGGAATACAGCAGGAGCAGTGAGGAATACAGCAGGAGCAGTGAGGAATATAGCAGGAGCAGTGAGGAACACAGCAGGAGCAGTGAGGAATAGAGCCGGAGCAGTGAGGAATAGAGCAGGAGCAGTGAGGAATAGAGCTGGAGCAGTGAGGATTAGAGCCGGAGCAGTGAGGAATACAGCAGGAGCTTTGAGGAATACCGCAGGAGCAGTGAGGAATACAGCAGGAGCAGTGAGGAATACAGCAGTAGCACTGAGGAATACAGCAGGAGAAGTGAGGAATAGAGCAGGAGCAGTGAGGAATACAGCAGGAGAAGTGAGGAATAGAGCAGGAGCAGTGAGGAATACAGCAGGAGCAGTGAGGAATAGAGCAGGAGCAGTGAGGAATACAGCAGAAGCAGTGAGGAATACAAAAGGAGCAGTGAGGAATACAAAAGGAGCAGTGAGGAATAGAGCAGGAGCAGTGAGGAATACAGCTGGAGCAGTGAGGAATAGAGCAGGAGCAGGGAGCAATACAGCAGGAGCAGTGAGGAATACAGGAGGAGCAGTGAGGAATACAGCAGGAGCAGCGAGAATACAGCAGGAGCAGTGAGGAATACAGCAGGAGCAGTGAGGAATAGAGCAGGAGCAGTGAGGAATAGAGCAGGAGCAGTGAGGAATACAGCAGGAGCAGTGAGGAATACAGCAGGAGCAGTGAGGAATACAGCAGGAGCAGTGAGGAATACAGGAGGAGCAGTGAGGAATACAGCAGTAGCAGTGAGGAATAGAGCAGGAGCAGTGAGAAATACAGCAGGAGCAGTGAGGAATAGAGCAGGAGCACGAGGAATAGAGCAGGAGCAGTGAGGAATACAGCAGGAGCAGTGAGGAATAGAAGCAGGAGCAGTGAGTATACAGCAGGAGCAGCGAGGATAACAGCAGGAGCAGTCAGGAATATGGCAGGAGCAGTGAGGAATACAGCAGGAGCAGTGAGGAATACAGCAGGAGCAGTCAGGAATACAGCAGGAGCAGTGAGGAATACAGCAGGAGCAGTGAGGAATACAGCAGGAGCAGTGAGGAATACAGCAGGAGCAGTGAGGAATACAGCAGGAGCAGTGAGGAATACAGCAGGAGCAGTGAGGAATACAGCAGGAGCAGTGAGGAATACAGCAGGAGCAGTGAGGAATAGAGCAGGAGCAGACAGGAATACAGCAGGAGCAGTGAGGAATACAGCAGGAGCAGTGAGGAATACAGCAGGAGCAGAGAGGAATACAGCAGGAGCAGTGAGGAATACAGCAGGAGCAGTGAGGAATAGAGCAGGAGCAGTGAGGAATACAGCAGGAGCAGTGAGGAATAGAGCAGAGCAGTGAGGAATACAGCAGGAGCAGTGAGGAATAGAGCAGGAGCAGTGAGGAATAGAGCAGGAGCAGTGAGGAATAGAGCAGGAGCAGTGAGGAATACAGCAGGAGCAGTGAGGAATACAGCAGGAGCAGTGAGGAATACGGCAGGAGCAGTGAGGAATACAGCAGGAGCAGTGAGGAATACAGCAGGAGCAGTGAGGAATACAGCAGGAGCAGTGAGGAATACAGCAGGAGCAGTGAGGAATACAGCAGGAGCAGTGAGGAATACAGCAGGAGCAGTGAGGAATACAGCAGGAGCAGTGAGGAATAGAGCAGGAGCAGTGAGGAATACAGCAGGAGCAGTGAGAATACAGCAGGAGCAGTGAGGAATACAGCAGGAGCAGTGAGGAATACAGCAGGAGCAGTGAGGAATAGAGCAGGAGCAGTGAGGAATACAGCAGGAGCAGTGAGGAATACAGCAGGAGCAGTGAGGAATACAGCAGGAGCAGTGAGGAATAAAGCAGGAGCAGTGAGGAATACAGCAGGAGCAGTGAGGAATACAGCAGGAGCAGTGAGGATTAGAGCAGGAGCAGTGAGGAATACAGCAGGAGCAGTGAGGAATAGAGCAGGAGCAGTGAGGAATACAGCAGGAGCAGTGAGGAATACAGCAGGAGCAGTGAGGAATACAGCAGGAGCAGTGAGGAATACAGCAGGAGCAGTGAGGAATACAGCAGGAGCAGTGAGGAATACAGCAGCAGCAGTGAGGAATACAGCAGGAGCAGTGAGGAATACAGCAGGAGCAGTGAGGAATACAGCAGGAGCAGTGAGGAATACAGCAGGAGCAGTGAGGAATACAGCAGGAGCAGTGAGGAATACAGCAGGAGCAACGAGGAATAGAGCAGAGGCAGCGAGGAATACAGCAGGAGCAGTCAGGAATACAGCAGGAGCAGTGAGGAATAGAGCAGGAGCAGTGAGGAATAGAGCAGGAGCAGTGAGGAATACAGCAGGAGCAGTGAGGAATACAGCAGGAGCAGTCGAGGAATACAGCAGGAGCAGTGAGGAATACAGCAGGAGCAGTGAGGAATACAGCAGGAGCAGTGAGGAATACGGCAGGAGCAGTGAGGAATACAGCAGGAGCAGTGAGGAATAGAGCAGGAGCAGTGAGGAATAGAGCAGGAGCAGTGAGGAATACAGCAGGAGCAGTGAGAATAGAGCAGGAGCAGTGAGGAATACAGCAGGAGCAGTGAGGAATACAGCAGGAGCAGTGAGGAATACAGCAGGAGCAGCTGAGGAATACAGCAGGAGCAGTGAGGAATACAGCAGGAGCAGTGAGGAATACAGCAGGAGCAGTGAGGAATACAGCAGGAGCAGTGAGGAATACAGCAGGAGCAGTGAGGAATAGAGCAGGAGCAGTGAGGAATACAGCAGGAGCAGTGAGGAATACAGCAGGAGCAGTGAGGAATACAGCAGGAGCAGTGAGGAATACAGCAGGAGCAGTGAGGAATACAGCAGGAGCAGTGAGGAATACAGCAGGAGCAGTGAGGAATACAGCAGGAGCAGTGAGGAATACAGCAGGAGCAGCGAGGAATACAGCAGAGGCAGTGAGGAATACAGCAGGAGCAGTGAGGAATACAGCAGGAGCAGTGAGGAATACAGCAGGAGCAGTGAGGAATACAGCAGGAGCAGTGAGGAATACAGCAGGAGCAGTGAGGAATACAGCAGGAGCAGTGAGGAATACAGCAGGAGCAGTGAGGAATACAGCAGGAGCAGTGAGGAATACAGCAGGAGCAGTGAGGAATACAGCAGGAGCAGTGAGGAATACAGCAGGAGCAGTGAGGAATAGAGCAGGAGCTGTGCGGAATAGAACAGGAGCAGTGAGGAATACAGCAGGAGCAGTGAGGAATACAGCAGGAGCAGTGAGGAATACAGCAGGAGCAGTGAGGAATAGAGCAGGAGCAGTGAGGAATACAGCAGGAGCAGTGAGGAATACAGCAGGAGCAGTGAGGAATACAGCAGGAGCAGTGAGGAATACAGCAGGAGCAGTGAGGAATACAGCAGGAGCAGTGAGGAATAGAGCAGGAGCAGTGAGGAATACAGCAGGAGCAGTGAGGAATACAGCAGGAGCAGTGAGGAATACAGCAGGAGCAGTGAGGAATAGAGCAGGAGCAGTGAGGAATACAGCAGGAGCAGTGAGGAATACAGCAGGAGCAGTGAGGAATACAGCAGGAGCAGTGAGGAATACAGCAGGAGCAGTGAGGAATACAGCAGGAGCAGTGAGGAATAGAGCAGGAGCAGTGAGGAATAGAGCAGGAGCAGTGAGGAATACAGCAGGAGCAGCGAGGAATACAGCAGGAGCAGTGAGGAATAGAGCAGGAGCAGTGAGGAATACAGCAGGAGCAGTGAGGAATAGAGCAGGAGCAGCGAGGAATACAGCAGGAGCAGTGAGGAATACAGCAGGAGCAGTGAGGAATACAGCAGGAGCAGTGAGGAATACAGCAGGAGCAGTGAGGAATACAGCAGGAGCAGTGAGGAATACAGCAGGAGCAGTGAGGAATACAGCAGGAGCAGTGAGGAATACAGCAGGAGCAGTGAGGAATACAGCAGGAGCAGTGAGAATACAGCAGGAGCAGTGAGGAATACAGCAGGAGCAGTGAGGAATACAGCAGGAGCAGTGAGGAATACAGCAGGAGCAGTGAGGAATACAGCAGGAGCAGTGAGGAATACAGCAGGAGCAGTGAGGAATAGAGCAGGAGCAGTGAGGAATAGAGCAGGAGCAGTGAGGAATACAGCAGGAGCAGTGAGGAATACAGCAGGAGCAGTGAGGAATACAGCAGGAGCAGTGAGGAATACAGCAGGAGCAGTGAGGAATACAGCAGGAGCAGTGAGGAATACAGCAGGAGCAGTGAGGAATAGAGCAGGAGCAGTGAGGAATACAGCAGGAGCAGTGAGGAATACAGCAGGAGCAGTGAGGAATACAGCAGGAGCAGTGAGGAATACAGCAGGAGCAGTGAGGAATACAGCAGGAGCAGTGAGGAATACAGCAGGAGCAGTGAGGAATACAGCAGGAGCAGTGAGGAATACAGCAGGAGCAGTGAGGAATACAGCAGGAGCAGTGAGGAATAGAGCAGGAGCAGTGAGGAATACAGCAGGAGCAGTGAGGAATACAGCAGGAGCAGTGAGGAATAGAGCAGGAGCAGTGAGGAATACAGCAGGAGCAGTGAGGAATACAGCAGGAGCAGTGAGGAATAGAGCAGGAGCAGTGAGGAATACAGCAGGAGCAGTGAGGAATACAGCAGGAGCAGTGAGGAATACAGCAGGAGCAGTGAGGAATACAGCAGGAGCAGTGAGGAATAGAGCAGGAGCAGTGAGGAATAGAGCAGGAGCAGTGAGGAATACAGCAGGAGCAGTGAGGAATAAAGCAGGAGCAGTGAGGAATACAGCAGGAGCAGTGAGGAATACAGCAGGAGCAGTGAGGAATACAGCAGGAGCAGTGAGGAATAAAGCAGGAGCAGTGAGGAATACAGCAGGAGACAGTGAGGAATACAGCAGGAGCAGTGAGGAATACAGCAGGAGCAGTGAGGAATACAGCAGGAGCAGTGAGGAATACAGCAGGAGCAGTGAGGAATACAGCAGGAGCAGTGAGGAATACAGCAGGAGCAGTGAGGAATACAGCAGGAGCAGTGAGGAATACAGCAGGAGCAGTGAGGAATACAGCAGGAGCAGTGAGGAATACAGCAGGAGCAGTGAGGAATACAGCAGGAGCAGTGAGGAATATGGCAGGAGCAGTGAGGAATACAGCAGGAGCAGTGAGGAATAGAGCAGGAGCAGTGAGGAATAGAGCAGGAGCAGTGAGGAATAGAGCAGGAGCAGTGAGGAATAGAGCAGGAGCAGTGAGGAATACAGCAGGAGCAGTGAGGAATACAGCAGGAGCAGTGAGGAATACAGCAGGAGCAGTGAGGAATACAGCAGGAGCAGTGAGGAATACAGCAGGAGCAGTGAGGAATAGAGCAGGAGCAGTGAGGAATACAGCAGGAGCAGTGAGGAATAGAGCAGGAGCAGTGAGGAATACAGCAGGAGCAGTGAGGAATAGAGCAGGAGCAGTGAGGAATACAGCAGGAGCAGTGAGGAATAGAGCAGGAGCAGTGAGGAATACAGCAGGAGCAGTGAGGAATACAGCAGGAGCAGTGAGGAATACAGCAGGAGCAGTGAGGAATACAGCAGGAGCAGTGAGGAATACAGCAGGAGCAGTGAGAATACAGCAGGAGCAGTGAGGAATAGAGCAGGAGCAGTGAGGAATACAGCAGGAGCAGTGAGGAATACAGCAGGAGCAGTGAGGAATACAGCAGGAGCAGTGAGGAATACAGCAGGAGCAGTGAGGAATACAGCAGGAGCAGTGAGGAATACAGCAGGAGCAGTGAGGAATACAGCAGGAGCAGTGAGGAATACAGCAGGAGCAGTGAGGAATACAGGAGGAGCAGTGAGGAATAGAGCAGAGAACAAGAACAGTTGACACAGGAGGGATCATGAAAGCCACTCCGCAGAAGGCCAAGCCTACCGCGGGTATTCAGGATGCATTTCTCCTGCATTAAAGGGAACCTGTATATGTACATGAGGGAAAAGAAATAGAATGATACGCTGATAGGGTGAGATGGCATGGTGGGAGGATGTTCTTGCAGAGCATAAACACCTGCAGAGACCTTTTCCGCTGAATTGCTTTTTTCTGTGCTATAAATTCAATGGTAATTCTATGTAACGTCACTGAGGCGCCTTCACTTCACCAGAGGGCAGTCATCGAGCTATGTCACCTGCTGCAGACACAACTCCTGCAAGGACAGCACTGCCTCTGGCCATCAAAGTCACCGTTGCCCTTAAGTTGAAAACCATGGGCTCCTTTCAGGCTTTAGCAGGTGACACCAGTGATCTATCAGAGTTAGCAGTCCACTGCTGTATCAGGGATGTCACTGAGGCTCTGTACCAGGATGAACACCTATATGTTTTTCCATAAGGAGAGAGCGAAGCAGGATGAGAGAGCACTAGGCTGCGTCCACATGACAGGCTTTCCCAGGGTTCAAGTTACCATAGACAGCCGCTACCTTGCCTTGAGTGCTCCCCATCACCAACCTGGCATGTTGATCAATCGTAAGGGAGTCTACGCCCTCAACGCAAAGTTGGTTAGCGACCACAGGCAGCACGTCATACGGACCTGTTCCCATTATCCTGGGAGCAGTCATGACTCTTTGAACCTGCACCAGTCCTCTGTGAAGCCTTTATTCAAGCCAGTCCCACAAGTTTCAGGCTGATGCTTGTCGACAAGGACTAGTCCCTCTAGACAGGGCTCACTACTGTCAGGGACCCAAGCACAGCTGCAGATCTGGCCTACCATGAGAGCCATGCCGTCGTGAGAAACCTCACAGACCAAACAATCGAGCACTACTACTTCCCTAAGCTAGTATTCAGATTTGTGGTCGTCTGCTGCATTTTGCAAACCATTGCCATCGTGAGGAGCAACGAGAAGTACTCAAGAAACAAGTGGAGCACGAAGAGCGGAAGGAGGAGATCAGTTCATCGAAGAGCGCTTCCTCTAAATCATCACTCCCATTCCCAATACACCAAATGTCCCACAATCCTTACCACCGTGCTTACTGCCACCATCCTGTGGCCTTCCTTCAGTCCAGCCTAATGGGACCGGCCCTCACTCCGCCACAAAGATCAACACCAACACCAAATTTACAACAATAAATACTTTCATCATAAAATCCAAGTGCATCTCAATGTAATAGTTAACAGAAATAATTAAGAATCAACTTTGTGCCAGCTCTTTGTCCGGAATTTTGCCGGCGCTCAGAGTGTGGGTTTGGAGGCGGGTCTGCGGTCAAAAGCACAAAGATTGGCAGCGGGTCAGTATCCCGCTGTAAACCCGCCTCCTTGTCAGTTTCCCAAGTGTCGGGTCTGTCATCCCTGAACAGACCCGACACCAAGCGGCGGGTCAGCCAATTTAAATACTTAAAAGCTTGTTAAAAGGTAGTTAAGCATCATTTCCCCATGTACTTACCATTTGACCAGGTTTTAACGAGGTTCCCGGAGAGCGGGCATCACGTCAGGTAATTATGTCGTGTTCTCAATGCCTCTCCATTGCTGAGTAGGTGACAGATGCCAAAGTGGTACAAAACCTACCATTTCACAGCTGTTCATTTCACAAACTTAGAAGCTGGAGCCTTCATGATTTGATACCCACTTTTGTCCTTTGTGCAGTTAGGAAGTGTTTGGAGTAAACTCTCTATCCACTGTCACTTCCTTGGATCAAACTCTCTCACCATTAACAGATCGCTTCTGTCATCTCAACTTCAGCTGCCATTTATTCCAGCAGCATCGGTACCCTTGACAAAATCTCACCTTGGTCCTCAGAATCCCACCACGATCAGCCCCAACACCAGCAGCACCAGGCACACCAGCATCACCACCAACAACATCAACCTGCTCTGCACAGGACACAGGGCATCAGCACCCGAGCACATTGCTGCCCGGGATGGCATGGCCAGATTTACTACACTTAACACTGTACACCCTGGCTACCACATGATGCGCCATGCTGGCACTACCACACACCAGCACCATTAAACATCTCTACAATCTCCAAGCCATTGCATTCACACTCATCAGCATTGCAGGGTTACCGTTATATCTGGCCATTCACTGCAACTCACTAAGCCAATTCCAAAGGTGCAGACAATTCTGTCCAAGAACGCAAAGAGTTGAAAATAAAGATTTCAGTGTTTCACAGCACATCACCACAAACTTCACATGAATATTTGCTAAAGTACCCGGAGAGAACCTTTACAAAGTGTTGGTTACCTTTTAAGTCGCGTCAGGGAGGCCCGATATCTACCACCCACCCCGGCCTAAAGAAAACACAGGCACATAGCCAGTGAATAGTACGGGTAGCGCTAACTGCACCACTGGCTCATTACAATCAGAATAAATCATACCTGCTGCCTGAGTCAACGCTAGGAGGCATGTGCAGTGCACGCTCCATCACTGCACGCCCGTTTCAAGGTCCGATCAAATTCTAGGCCATGCAGTCTGTATGTGCAACACCACTCAAACACTGTTAGTATTTTCTGAAACAAAATTACAGCAGGAAAATTCTGAGAAGCAGAATAAATCCACTTGATCCAAACAGGTCTGTATCTGTAACAGTGAAGATCTCACCTGGCATTCTAGTCAGTGTCTCCACAAACACATCTGCTTGTCTCTCGGTCCCATTTACACTGCCCCAAATGCCCTTCCCTGTTAACTTGATCCCCTATTCTATTACCCTTTTGTTGAAATATGTTTATTCCATTAAAAAGTGGAATCCCTTCAAATTTAATACCCTGACGTCGCTTCAGTAAAATAAACTAATACCATTTCCTCGACCTTTGTTCATCTTAAATTCCTGATCCCCTTAATCATCTTTCTTAATTCCATTCCATTCCTAGTCTAATATATAGAGGCCTGGCAGGGCAGCTCAGTCCCGTGGAGTTCACATCCTGTGCCATGTGGGATGTCCTGGACGCTTCAAGTAGCCTGGACGACCACGTGTGCAGGAAGTGTCACCAGCTACAGCAGCTCGAGCTCCGTGTTTCAGAGCTTGAGCGGCAGCTGGAGTCACTGCGGTGCATCCACGAGGCACAGAGTTACGTGGAGAGCACTTTTCTGAAGGTTGTCACCCCGCAGCTTAAGAGTGTGCAGGCAGAGAGGGAATGGGTGACCACCAGACAGAAGAGGAGAACAAAGCAGGTATTGCAGGAGTCCCCAGAGTGCATCTCGCTCTCCAAGCAGTATTCTGATCTGAGTACTGGTGAGGGCGATGGTTCCTCTGGGGAATGCAGCCAGAGTCAAGTGCAAGTCATCACTGGTGGTTCAGCTGCACGGTGGGGGTGGAGGGGGGCGGAAAAAGAGTGGAAGACCAATAGTGGTAGGGGATTCGATAATTAGGGGAGCAGACAGGCGTTTCTGTAGCCGTAGACGTGACCCCAGGATGTTATGTTTCCTCCCTGGTTCCAGCATCAAGGATGTCACTGAGCAGCTGCAGGACACTCTTTGGAGGGAGGGTGAACAGCCAGAGGTCGTTGTCCATATTGATAATAACGACATCGGCAGGAAGAGGGATGAGGTCCTGCAGGCAGAGTTTGGGGAGGTAGGAGACAGATTAAAAAGCAGGACCTCAAAGGTAGTAATCTCCGGATTACTCCCGGTGCCACAGGCTAGTGAGTAAAGGCTTAGAAGGATAGAACAGATGAATGCGTGGCTGGAGAGATGGTGCAGGAGGGAGAGCTTTTGATTCCTGAGGCATTGAGATCGTTTCTGGGGAAGGTTGGACCTGTATAATCCGGATGGCTTAAAAGTCATAGGCACTAGCACTAGCATATAGAAGTTGAAAAGAGCAAAAATATGCATGAAAGAGTGAGCGTGTTGCATAGTACTAGAGAAGAAAGTAGTACTAGAGGCGGAAGTAGTACCGTATTAGATAGGAGCAGACTAAGAAAGTCTACAAAAAATTCAAAAATGGGTTTAGAATGCATGTACGTAAATGAACAAAGTGTGTTGAATAAGTTTTGTGAGCTACAAGCACAATTCGCCGTGTGGCAATATGATGTGGCAATGACGGAAACATGGCACAAAAACGGTGAGCACTGGGCACTTAATATTCTAGGGTACCAGGTGTTCATAAATGATAGGGAAGGAAAAAGAGAGGTGCAGTGGCAGTGCTGATTAAGGAAGACATTGTAGTTTTGGAAAGGGTGGATGTTCTTGAGGGGACAAGGACAGAATCAATTTATTTATAGTTGAGCAGCAAGAAGGGTATGATCACGCTATTGAGGGTATTCTATATTCCTCCAAATAGTGAGAGAGAGGTAGCGGCGAAAATCTGCAGGTAAATCGCAGAGATATGCAAGAGCTATAGAGTGGTGATATTGGGGGAATTTAATTGTCCAAATATCGATTGGGATAATGCTAGGGTAAAGGGAATGGAGGGGGTGGAATTTCTGAAATGTGTTCAGGAGAATTTCCTTGACCAGTATGTTCTTGGCCCAACTAGGAAGGAGGCATTGCTGGATCTGCTGCTGGGGAATGAGGTGGGCCAGGTCGACCAACTGTCTGTGGGAGAACACTTGGTACGAGTGATCATCGTATCATGTGTTTTATATTAGCAATGGAGAGGAGCAAGGTACAATCTAGAGTGGAACTTCTAAACTGCAATAGGGCCAAATTCAATGAGATGCGAAAGGATCTAGCCAGGGTAAAATGGAATCAAAGACTGACAGGAAAAACTGTAACGGAGCAATGGGTGATCTTTAAGGAGGAGATGTTCCAAGTACAGGCTAGGTACATTCCAACAAGAGGGAAGGCTATGGGAAACAAAGCAAGACGTCCTTGGATGACGCTGGAGATAGACAAGATGATGAAACAATAAAGAGGCTGTATGGCGCACGTCAGGTGAATTCTTCAAGGGAGAACGATACGAAATACAATAACTTGAGAGGGGAAGTGAAGATGAAAGGAGGATTGGCAGTGAGTGAATATGAGAGTAGAATGGCGGTTAACATAATAGGGAACACAAAAATCTTATACCGGCATGTAAACAGTCAGCGGGTAGTAAGAGGCGGGGTGGGGCCTATTAGCGACAAAGAAGATGCTATATGCTTAGAGACGCAGGGCAAGGCTAAAATTTTCAATGAGTACTTTGCATCGGTGTTTACTAAGGAGGTGGATGCTGACAAATTAACGGTAGGAGTGGAAAAGTTAGAAGCAATGGAAGGGTTGAAAATTGATAGACAGGAGGTAGTAGAATGGCTGGGTTTGCTTAGAGTGGATACGTCGCCTGGTCCAGGTGGCTTGCATCCCAGGTTGCTAAGTGAATTTGGGGAGGAGATAGCGGAAGTGCTTGCCATAATTTTCCAATCTTCCCTAGATGCGGGGGAGGTGACTGAGGATTGGAAAGTGGCAAATGTGACACCATTGTTCAAGAAGGGTTTAAGGATAAACCTTGTAACTACAGGCCGGTCATTTTAACATCAGTGATGGGTAAAGTTTTAGAAACAATAATCAAGGAAATAAATAATTGGCACTTGGAGAGATTTAGGCTAATTAAGGAGAGCCAGCACGGATTTGTAAAATGTTGATCATTTTTTACTAAACTAATTGAATTTTTTGATGAATTAACAGGGAGGATTGATGAAGCGAATGGAGTGGATGTTGTCTACATGGATTTTAGGAAGGCGTTTGACAAAGTATCACATAGAAGGCTGGTTATAAAAATTGAGGCTCATGGAAAAGGTAGTTCAGTGGCAGCATGGAAAAGGAATTGTCTTCAGGACAGAAAACAGCAAGTTGTGGTAAATGGGTGTTTTTCAGACTGGAGGATGGTAGACAGTGGTGTTCCCTAAGTGTCAGTGCTGGGGACACTGCATTATATATATATCTAAATGAGCTGGATATTGGAATACAAAGTAGCATTTCTAAATTTGCTGATGACACCAAAATTGGGGGGGTGGTGGCAAGCTGTCAGGATGATACCAATCGAAAGCATCAGGACATAGAAAGGCTAGCCGAATAGGCAGACAAGTGGCAGATGGAATTAATGCAGAGAAGTGTGAGGTGATGCATTTTGGCAGAAGGAACAGTGAGATGTAATGTAAACGTAATGGCACAGTTTTAAAGAGTGCGCAGGGACAGAGGGCCCTAGGAGTTAATGTGCATAGGTCCCGGAAGGTGGCGGGACATATCGAGAGAGAGGTTAACAAAGCATATGTTATCTTGGGTTTCATAAATAGAGGTGTTGAGTACACAAGTAGAAAAGAAATGGTGAATTTTTATAAAGCGCTGGTGAGGCCACAACTGGAGTATTGTGCCCAATTCTGGTCAACACACTTTAGGAAGAATGTGAAGGCCCTTGAGAGGGTGCAGAGGAGATTTACCAGAATGGTTCCGGGGATCGGGGATCTTAGCTCAATTATAGGTTGGAGAAGCTGGATTTGTTTTCATTAGAGCAAAGGAGGTTGCGGAGTGATTTGATAGAGGTGTATAGATTATGACGGGTTTGGATAGGCTAGACGGGGAAAGGCTGTTTGATGGTACAAGGAATAGGAGATACAGATTTAAGGATTTGGGCAATAGTAAAAAGGGGGGAAGTGAGGAAAAACCTTTTTACGCAGCGGGTGGTGAGGACCTGGAACTCGCTGCCGACGGAAGAGGTGGAAGCGACACAGTCAATGTTTTCAAAAGAGACTGGATAAGCACTTGAGGGAAATAAACTTGCAGGGCTACGGGGATAGAGCGGTGGAATGGGACTGACTTGATTGCTCTGCAGAGAGCCGGCACGGACTTGATGGGCCAAATGGCCTCCTGCTGTGCCGTTATTACTCAATGACTATGACTCATCCAATCGCAGCAAAATAATCGAATATCCTGCACTTTCTTCTCTACCCGCTCCTGTACAGTTACCAAGGATCTATCCTTGGCCCCCTCCAATTTATGATCTACATTCTGCCCCTTGGCGACATCATCCGAAAACACACCGTCAGATTCAACTGAAAGAGATCCAGCTCTACCTCACCACCATCTCTCTCACGCCCTCCAACTCCTCTGATGCGTCACGCAGCTTGTCCGACATCCAGTACTGGCTGAGCAAACACTTCCACCTGTTAAATATTGGGCAGACCAAAGCCATTATCTTTGGTCGTGGCCACAAACTCCGTTCCCTAGCCAGGGACTCCATCCCTCTCCCTGGCAAATGTGTGAGGCTGAACCAGACTGTTTGCAACCAATGCATCCTATTAGATCCTGAGCTGACCTTTCGCTCCCATGCCCTCTCCATCAACAAGACCACCTACTTCCAACTCCGTAACATTCGCTGTCTGCGCCCCTGCCTCAGCCCATCTAATGCTGAAATCCTCATCTATGCCTTTGTTATCTCCAGTCTCAATTATTCCAACACGCTATGCCTTGCCAACCAACAACGTTCTATCCTCTGTAAATTTGAGCTTATACAAAACTCTGCTGTGCCTCTCGGAACTCGCACCAAGTCCCGTTCACCCATCACCCATGTGCTCGCTGACCTAACTTGTCTCCGGTCTGGCAGAGCCCTGATTTTGAAATTATCATCCTTGTTTTCAATCCCTCCATGACCTCACCCATCTTTATCTCTGCAATCTGCTCCAGGCCTACAACCCTCCGAGATCTCTGCAATCCTCAATTTTGAACTTTGTGCATCCCTGATTTTCACCCTTCCAATTTTGGCGGCTGTGTTCTCAGCAGCCTCGGCCCTGAACTCTGGAATACCCTCTCCAACCCGATCCGCCTCTACTTATCGTCTTTTCACTCGTAAAGTCTCTCTCTTTGACTAAGCTTTTGGTTACCCGTTCTAACATCTCTTTATTGGGCTCGGTGTTTCATTTTATCTGATTACGCTTCTGCAAAGCCTCTTGGGACGTTTCTATTAAGTTAAACGGGCTATATCAATTTAAGTTGTTGTTGCTATCCCATTTTTTCCTTCACAATAATATTTACATTTCCCTGTGACATGTTAACCGGAAATGTATAGAATTTCCCAAGAGCTCACCCAAGTGCTGATCAAATAATTGGGGAACATCAGTACATTGTGATCCTGTCCCTCTCTCAGTGCTGCCCAATCAGTACATTGTGAGCCTGTCCCTCTCTCAGTGCTGCCCAATCAGTACATTGTGAGTCTGTCCCTCTCTCAGTGCTGCCCAATCAGTACATTGTGAGCCTGTCCCTCTCTCAGTGCTGCCCAATCAGTACATTGCAAGCCTGTCCCTCTCTCAGTGCTGCCCAATCAGTACATTGTGAGCCTGTCCCTCTCTCAGTGCAACCCAATTCCCCATTTGCTATTTGTACAAAAGCTCAGCTCTGCTGGGTGGGGGGTTCAGACATTTATCCATTATAACCACTGCAGCCATATAACCAGAATCACCAGTGGATTTGTAATGAGATGTCTGCAGTACATTGTGCGACAGATAGTATTCACCATCAGAGGGAACATTTCACCTTCACCCAGCTCGCCATGTTAAGTAAATATTTGTGTCCCATGTTGATTTGAAACTTCTCTCAGAAAGTTCCTGTCAACAAAGTTTCTCATGAAATGTTGGATTTCGTTTTCTAACTGCCCTTGATTAAAATATCGAAGTAGATCCTGTTACGTTTTACTGAAAAGCAGAGCAGTATATCTCAGCTTTCTTTGACAATATAACTAATATTGAAACCACTTTCTGTCTGTTCTAATTGAAGATGTTCAACAGAAACACAAGGAAACACTCCGGGTACAAACTGAAACACTGAGAGTGAACACTATCCTAATAAAAGAGAAGGTTAAGATTTTCCAGCTGGTTGATCGATACGCTGAGCTAACGGTCATTTCTACTGTTCGAGATCGGACACTTGTAGAACATGAACTGTTGGCAAGAGGCCGAGACCATGAAGAGTGGAGAGAGAAACATCTCCAGAGAGAACTGGAAAAAATCCGAACTGATCAATTGTTCAAGAGCTGTTTTTCCCGGAGAAAATCCAATTCTGGGAGTTCAGGAGCAGTGAGCGGAGTCCCGGGGATTGGAAAAACAACAATGGTACAAAAGATTGTTCATGACTGGGCCACAGGGAAAATATACCCACACTTTCAATTTGTTTTCAGCTTTAAATTCCGGGATTTGAACGCTATTAACTGTAGAATAAACCTGAGGAATCTGATACTGGATCTGTATCCTTACTTTGGGAATATTCTGGGAGAGCTCTGGAAGAACCCAGAGAGATTGTTGTTTATATTCGATGGTTTGGATGAATTCAAGGACAGTATCGATTTTGCTGACAATCGCAGAAATACAGAACCTCGGCACATGTGCACAGATCCCGAAGACTGGTGTGAAGTGTCTGACATTGTGTACAGTTTAATACAGCACAAGCTGCTCCCAGCATGTTCAGTGCTAGTGACCAGCCGCCCCACTGCATTACATTTATTGGAAAAGGCTGAGGTCAGTGTCTGGGCTGAAATCCTGGGATTTGTTGGTGAAGAACGGAAGGAATATTTCAACAAGTTTTTTGAAGATCAGACGGTGGCAGCAGCAGTTTTTAAACACGTGGAAGAGAACGAGATCCTGTACACCATGTGCTACAACCCTTCCTACTGCTGGATCCTCGGTCTGTCACTGGGTCCCTTCTTTACACAAAGAGACATGAATCAGCAGCGAGTTCCCAAGACCATTACCCAACTATATTCCTACTATATCTACAACATTCTGAAAAACCATGGCCGAGAGATTGAAAGCCCCCGTGATGTGTTACTGAAGATCGGTGAGATGGCCTTCACAGGAGTCTTCGAGAAGAAGATTGTGTTTAGAAATGGAGATTTGATCAAGTACAATCTGCAACCTTCCCAGTTCCTGTCTGGGTTCATGATGGAACTTTTGGAGAGAGATGATTCTGTCCAGAGCGTGGTGTACACATTCCCACACCTCACCATCCAAGAGTTTGTAGCCGCACTCGCACAATTCCTGACTCCAGATCCCGTGGACATCCTGAAACTCCTCAGAGAAGCCCACAGCAAGGAAGATGGGCGATTTGAGATATTTCTCCGTTTTGTTGCTGGTCTCTCCTCCTCACAGTCAGCTCGGCCCCTGGAGGAGTTTCTGGGTCCATTTCTTCATCAAACCACCTGCCGAGTGATTGATTGGGTGAAGGAGAAGGTTGAAGGACAGATTGGAAACACAGAGAGTGAAACTGATAAAAGGAACCTCCTGAACACATTCCACTACCTGTTTGAGTCTCAGAATAAAGCACTGGCTCGGGCCACAGTGGGATCTGTGAAAACACTTACATTTCGTGGATTGAGATTGACCCCGATTGACTGTGCGGTCATGTCTCATGTCATTGGACTCTGTGATACAATAAAAGACCTCGATCTGCATAACTGCTCCATTCAGTGTGAGGGACTCCAGCGGCTGGGACCCGTACTGCACAAATGCGTGATTTTGGGGTAACTGTTTATTTGTCTCTAGCTTTTGGGCGAATTGAGGAACGTCACGGATTGTGTTGTTGCTCCGTAATGTAGGGAAACAAACAGTTCAGTTAAACCAGAGGGAAGCGGATGAAATATAAATATGACCAATAATAAGAGGATCAGTCTGTAATTCCCTAAGGACTGGAGAATCTAGAACGGACCCTTGTGAACAAGTAGGGATTTTACAGTCTTTATCGGATCAGCAAATACAGGTCACTGAGAGACTGATAATTTAAATACAATAAATCGTATTTAATAAGGCTGGATAGCAGAATGTAAACATCAAATATAATCCAGCAGTAAAGATAAAATTACTTTAAAATATTTTCCACATCCACCATTTCAACTGGAAACAGGAGAGTAACCCGAGTTTATGTCAGGAACAGATCGATATTTACTCCAATACCGTGCAGGGTGTGTCTTGTCCAGGGGTTAGTTTCCTGGATTGGGAAATTTGGGGAATCTGGAATTGTTTCAGCTTTACATATTTACAACTATACACAGTCCTGAACATTGAGGAAAGACTGTTATTCAGGATCTTATATCTGCCGGTAAAAAGGTTCCAATCTAACGTGTTGTGGGGCATTATCCCCGGAGTACAGACACACACCGGCCAGCGGTGGGGCCTCGCACACAGCGGGCGGCTCCTGGGTAAACCGGGGGCAGTGAACCCGGGAATTCTCCATAATCCGCCCCCTGTGTGTGAGGCCCTGCTCGGGGAGGGAACTTCCGTAAATTCCCCAAAAACTGTCGGGCCATTTACACCTGAAATAAATATAGTGCCAGTTTAAAGGGGAATAAAGTGAGAGGCTCCCTTCCCCTATAAACTAGGAGCACAGGGACATTTAAAATTGTAACGGGACAGAATAAACTCCATTACTGCTATTGAGAAATATTCACTATAAACCGCAAGCAAAATACTGCGGCTGCTGGAATCTGAAATAAAAACAGAAAATGCTGAAAATACTCAGCAGCTCAGGCAGAATCTGTGGAGAAAGAAACAGAGTTAACGTTTCAGGTCGCTGACCCTTCCTCACCGTTCTGACGAAAGGTCATCGACCTGAAACGTTAACTCTGTTCCTGTCTGCACAGATGCTGCCTGACCTGCTGAGTATTTCCAGCATTTTCTGTATTCACTATAAGCCCTCTGACTGCCACAGCTAACTGGAATACACTTCCTCCCACCTCGCTTCCTGTAAGGAGGCTGGTGCATTCTCCCAGATTTTCCCTCTCTGCCGCATCTGCTCTGAAGATGCCACGTTCCATACTAGTGCTTCCGACATGTCTTCCTTATTTCCTAAACCGAGATTCTCCTCTACCGTGGCTGACACGGCTCTTGACCGTGTCCATTCTATTTCCCGCACTTCTGCTCTCACCCCTTCCCCTCTTTCCCGGAACCACGATACGGTTCCCCTTGTCCTCACCTTTCACCCCACCGGCCTCCGCATTCAACGGATCATCCTCCGCCATTTCCACCACGTCCAGCGTGATCCCACCACCAAACATATCTTCCCCTCACCTCCCCTTTCAGTACTCTGAAGGAACCGCTCGCTGCACGACACCCTGGTCCACTCCTCAATCAACCCCAACATCCCTTCCCCTTCGCCCGGCAACTTCCCATGCAAGCACAGGAGATGCATCACATCCCCTTTTACTTCCTCCCTACCCAGTGTCCAGGGCCCCAAACACTCCTTCCAGGTAAAACAGCGATTTACTTGTATTTCTTGCAATTTAGTATACTGTATTCACTGCTCATGATGTGGTCTCGTCTACATTGGGGAGATGAAACGCAGATTGGGTGACTACTTTGCAGAACACCCCCATTCAGTCCGTATAGTTTCGACTGTCTCACCTTGATCCTCAGAGTCCCACCACCATCAGCCCCAACACCTGCAGCACCAGACACACCAGCAGCACCAACAACAACACCAACCCATTCCACAACTCCTGATGCTGCACAGCACAGAGGGCATCAACTCTCGTCCACATTGCTGACCGGGATGCCAGAGATGGCCTCACCATGGCCAGATTATCTTCATTGACGCTGCACGTCCTGGATCCCACATTATGCACCAGGTTGCCGCAGCCCGCTCCAACAACATAAAGCATCCCTGCAATGTCCAAACCATTCCTGTTACACTCATAAGCATTGCGTGTGGTACCGTTATGTCTCACCTATTCACTGCAACTCACTATGCCATATTCAAAGGTGCACACAACAGAAACTTCACGGGAACATTGGCTAAAACACATAATTGCCAACCCTTGTGTGTTGTTAGTTGATATGTTTGGACTAGGTTGAGGGAGAGTCTGAGGGGTGGTTAGTGAGTTGGTGATGTGATAATATAGAGAGAGAGGGACGGGTGGAGGTGCAGGGTAAGTTAGTGTGAGTTTGAATGTGCAGGAGTAGGGTAGGGAAGGCAGAGTGATGGGTATGTGATGAGTGGCACAGCAGGATGAGATTGAGGGTGGCTTTGCAGTAACGTTTCGTGATCTACTGAGATCATTGAAAGATTTGCGCCACTGCAGCCTGGTCCTCCTGACGACATCCCTGCTTGAGCCCCACTTTGCATTGTGCAACCAGGCTGTGTTGGTCTCTTCCGCTCATTGGAAGTGAAGAGAACCTCCCTGCGTGCGGTGGCTCCCTCCATAAGCATATGGAGGGAGTTATGGGAGAGCCTGGGTGCAGCCGTGCTCCTCTGTGCAGAGGTTGTCAGTGTTTGCAGCACCTCAATACTGTAGAACACTGACATCACAATGGTCAAACTCAATGTGCGCGTCATCAAATGACGTCATGAAACCCGCTTCCTCCAATTCTCCAGAGCGAGGCCGCGACCCGCCACCGACCCCGACCCCTCCCGCCCCGAAACCGACCCAGGCCGCACCCGACCCGCCAACGACCGCGGCCGCACCCGACACGCCACCGATCGCGGCCGCACCCGACCCGCCCAGTGGGGAAATCGCGGTAGAAAACTGGGTTATTAATGTCCTGAAGTACTTTCAGTGATTTTTCCAATATCCGAGAGAGAAAAATATATCAGATCCGGAGTTTGATTCCGTTTGTTTCTCCCTGTGTTTAGACTGAGCGGCAATGAACTGGGAGATTCAGGAATGAAACTGTTGTCTGCGGCTCTGAGGGAACCGGACTGTAAAATGCAGAAACTGGAGTAAGTACCAGACTGTGAGATTGTGTTTATAATAACTGGATGTCCGACACTGTACATTATTATTAGTATCAGTAATAGTGTTATTCATAAACTCTGGGGATTTACTCTGATTCCTGTTATTTCTCTCTCTCTGATCCCCAGGCAGTATAATAACGGTCTCACAAATTCTTGTGCCGAGGATCTCGCCTCCGCTCTCAGTACAAACCGCTCACTGACGGTTCTGGGCCTGGGTTATAATAAACTGGGAGATTCCGGAGTGAAACTACTGTCTGCGGCTTTGAGGAACCCGACCTGTAAAATACAGGAACTGGAGTAAGTACCAGACGGTGTGAGATTGTGTTTATAATAACTGAATGTCTGACACTGAACATTTTTATTAGTATCAGTAATAGTGTTATTAAGAAACTCTGGAGGTTACTCTGATTCCTGTTATTTCTCTCTCTGTTCCCCAGGCTATGTGATGTCGGTCTCACAGATTCTTGTGCCGAGGATCTCGCCTCCGCTCTCAGTACAAACCGCTCACTGACGGATCTGTCCCTGGGATCAAACTCCTTCACAGACCGGTCTGTCCCCGCTCTCAGCCGCTTCATACAGACCTGCAGGAGTCTGGAGCGGATCCGGTGAGTGTTTGTGTTAATGTTTAATGTAATAAATAAAATATCAATGGGATTCAGTGACATTTATGGGTAACATTTGTCTGATATTATTACTGAATTATTAAGCCCAGTCTCTCTGTTATTCAAACTGTTGTTCAATTTGTTCATTTCCTGCTTAATCTTTAATCTGTTTCAGGCTGTGGGGGAATGAGTTCAGTTCAAATGGAAAGAGACTCCTGGAGTCGCTGCAGGAATCCAGACCCAGACTGAGAGTGGATGTGTGAGAGCGCGCGTCATCTCCCATTGTGATGTCAGAGGGCCAGACACAGGGTCACGAGACCCAGTTGCCCCGCCCCACAACGCTGTTTCTGCAGGATATCCGGGGCTGAATCTTCCCCAATGGGGAACTGGGGAAATGCACAGACAGGAAGGGCCCTGGGTGGGGCTCAGTCTGGGCTGCTGTGGGACACTGACAATTGCACTCAGTATTCCTGGGTGTCTCTCACAAAGAGGAGTCAGACTCTGTAACAAGTGTCCCTGTGTACAGTGTGTCTCTCCCAGTGAGGAGTCAGACTCTGTAACACGTGTCCCTGTGTACACTGTGTGTCTCTGCCAGTGAGGAGTCAGACTGTGTAACCAGTGTCCCTGTGTACACTGTGTGTCTCTCCCAGTGAGGAGTCAGACTCTGTAACCAGTGTCCCTGTGTACAGTGTGTGTCTCTCCCAGTGAGGAGATGGAACCTGCAACAAGTGTCCCTGTGTACAGTTTGTGTCTCTCCCAGTGAATATTCGGGCTCTGTAAGAAGTGTCCCAGTGTACAGTGTGTGTATCTCCCAGTGAGGAGTCGGACCCTGTAACAGGTGTCTCTATGTACAGTGTGTGTCTCTCCCAGTGAGGAGTGTTTTGTGGCAATTTTGCAGCAAGGCCTGTTTGTGTGTGTGTGTGAGAGAGAGAGAGAGACAGACAGGAAAAGCTGGTGTGTATGCAGTGCTTGTCTGTGTTCAAGTTATCTGCCGTGTGCATTGGTACAACATCTCATGTCTGCAAAAAAAAGAATGTATATACCATTAGATCATACTGATTTCATTCCAGACACTGCTGCTGTGGGATCTTACCTTGCCTTTCTTCATGAATTTTGTAAAAAGCAACGCTACATATATACATCAAGCCATTTGATATTTTTCTGGATTGGACTTTATGGAGTAATGTTTGTGGAGTGTTTCATGTCATATCCTGCTGTGTGATCTTACTCTCCCCTTCAGCCGAACCCAAACAAGACAAGACTTCTTTAAAAAAATATATATATTATATTTTTTTTAAATATTTTCAGAATAACCATTTTTTTTTTGGACTGGGCTTTATTGGGGGATGTGCTTGGGATGTTTACAGAGCAAATGCTGCTGTGGGATCTTTCCATTCATTTTATTACACTCCAGGCAAACCACTGATAGGCAGACATTTAGTTAACAAAAGTAAAGTATATATATTATTATTTATTCCTGATTGCATTTACTTATTTTCACTCTCGCGGGCTTTCATGTCCTCTCGGGGAACCGGATTTCTGTGGCCTCGGCTTCACTTCTTCCTCTTTGCTTGTCCTCATTAAACATGGCCGCACAGCCAGGAAGGGACATCATCAAAAATTGACATTCCCAGATTGCACATCTTTCAAAATATATGTGAGTGTGAGTTTCTGCAAACTGCAGAGTCTGTGTGAGTGCGTATGTATGTGCGTGGGTGTCTGTGTTTCTGCAAATTGCAGAGTCTGTGTGAGTGTGTCTGTATGCGTGTCGGTTTCTGTGATTCTGAAAATTTCAGTGTCTGTTTGAGTGTGTGTGTCATGTTAATGTAAACTTTAGTTCAATATGGGTGGGAGGGAGACTGTGTGAGTGACAGACAGAGAGACCGTCAGTGAGCGAGAGACATGAAATCAAAAGGCAAGTTGCAGAATAGAAACACTGTTTCTGTCTGCCACAAAGTGGAAGGATAAGGTACTGAAAAGTGTCTTTTTGGTTTTAATCTTCCAACACAACAGTTATCCTTCTGCACGCTGGCCATGGTGTGTATGTGTGTGTGTGAGAGAGAGAGAGGGCAAAAGCAGGTGTTTGTGTGAGATGTGGTCTGGTGTTTTATTAGCTGCTGTTGTTGTATTAAACCCGATTTATTTCATTCTGGACTGATCCACATGTAATGGTGTTGTGTATCACTTCATTGCACTTTATTTCACTTCACTTCAAGTCAGTGAGATATTGAAAAGTTTCTTTGTGGACTGTCTTACAGTAAAAGCTGCTGTGGCATCTTTGCATTCTTTTTATTCCACTCCACTCAAATCAAGACAAGTCAGGCAGGCAGAGAGAGAGACACACAAAATCAAGACAACATGCAGAATAGAAATAAAAACAGAAAATGCTGGAAATACTCAGTAGGTTAGGCAGCATCTGTGGCGAGAGAGAGAAACAGAGTAAATGTGTTAGGTCGATGACCTTTCATCAGAACCTTGCCAGAATCTGACGAAAGGTAATCGAGCTGAAATATCAACGCTGTTTCTCTCTCTCTCCACAGATGCTGCCTGACCTGCTGAGTATTTCAACATTTTCTGTTTTAATTTCAGATTTCCCACATACACAGCATTTGCTTTTGATGCAGAATAGAAAGCCTGTTTCTGTAGGCCGCAAAATTAAAAGATAAGATACTGAAAAGTGTCTGTTTGCTTTTAAACTGATGAACACAGCAGAGGAATGATATAAATCAACTTTCTTTCATTGCTGAAAGTGTTTTGTGGCTATTTTGCAGGCTGGCCTGTGTTTGTGTGTGGGTGTGTGTGAGAGAGAGAGACAGACAGACAGACAGCAAAAGCTGGTGTGTATGCAGGGCCTGTCTGTGTTCAAGTTACCTGCCGTGTGCTTTGGTACTGCATCTCATGCCTGAAAAAAACAGAATGTATACACCATCAGAACATACTGATGTCATTCCATTCTGTACTGCTGTGAGATCCTACTTTGTCTTTCTCTCAAGAATTTTGTAAAAAGCAAGGCTACATATATACATCAAGCCATTTGATATTTTTCTGGACTGGACTTTATAGGGGAATGTTTGTGAAGTGTTTCATGGCATTTCCTGTTGTGGGATCTTACTCTCCCCTTCAGCCCAACACAAACAAAACAGGACTTTTGTAAAAAAATGAGTATATGTTATATTTTTAAAATTATATTCAGAATTATCCATTTGAATTTTTTTCTGGACTGGGCTTTATTGGGGAATGTGCTTGGGGCGTTTTCAGAGCAAAAGCTGCTGTGGGATCTTTCCATTCATTTTATTCCACTCCATGCAAATCACAGACATGCAGCCATTTAGTTAACAAAAGTAAAGTATAAATATATTATTTATTCCTCATTGTATTTACTTCTTTTCACTCTCTCAGGCTTTCATTTCCTCTCAGGGGCCCGGATTTCTCATCAAAAATTGACACTCCCAGGCTACATTACTTTCAAAGTGAATGTGTGCGTGTGTGAGTGTCAGTTTCTGCAAATTGCAGAGTCTGTGTGAGTCTGTGTGTCATGTCACTGTAAATTTTAGTTCAAAGTGGATGGGAGGGAGAGTATGTGTGTGAGAGAGAGACACACAGACAATCAGTGAGAGGGAAATACATGAAATCAAAAGGCAAGATGCAGAATAGAAAGCCTGTTGCTGTAGGCCGCAAAGTAAAAGGATAAGACACTGAAAAATATGTTGTGGAGCGTCAGATAGTAAAAGCTGCTATGGGATTTTTTCATTCTTTTTATTCCACTCCACTCAAATTGAGACCAGGCACGCAGTGAGAGACATATGAAATCAAGACACTATGCAGAACAGAAATCAAAATAGAAAATGTTGGAAATACTCAGCAGGTCAGGCAGCAACTGTGGAGAGAGAGAGAAACAGAGTTAATTCAGCTCGATGACCTTTCGTCAGATTCTGGCAATGTTCTGATGACAGGTCACAAACCTGAAACATTAATTCTGTTTTTCTCTCTCTCAACAGTTGCTGCTTGAACTACTGAGCATTTCAAGCATTTTCTGTTTTTATTTCAGATTTCCCACTTCCACAATATTTTGCTTTTGATGCAGAATAGAGAGCCTTTTTCTGTAGGCCGCAAAATGGAAAGAGAAGATACTGAAAAGTTTTTCAACTGTTAAACTGCCAAACACAGCAGAGCAATGATGTAAAACAACTTTCTTTCATTGCTGACAGTGTTGTGTAGCAATTTTGCAGGCTTGCCTGTGTGTGTGTGTGTCTGTGTGTGAGAGAGAGCGAGAGAGACAGACAGACAGCAAAAGCTCGTGTGTATGCAGGGCTTGTCTGATTTCAAGTTACCTGCCGTGTGCATTGGCACTGCATCTCATGGCTGGAAAAAACAGAATGTATACACCATTGGATCATACTGATTTCATTCCAGGCCGTGCTGCTGTGGGATCTTACTTTGCCTTTCTTTCAAGACTTTTGTAAAAATTAAAGCTACATATATACATCAAGCCATTTGATTTTTTTTCTGGACTGGACTTTATAGGGGAATGTTTGTGGGGTTTGTCAGAGCATATCCTGCTGTGGGATCTTACTCTCCCTTTCATTCCCAACCCAACCAATACAAGACAAGACTTTTGTAAAAGCAAACTATATATATTATGTTTACTTTTTTATTACTTTCAGAATAATAAATCTACTTGATTTTTTTCTGGACTGGGCTTTTTTGGGGAATATTTGTGGAATGTTTTCAGAGCAAAAGCTGCTGTGGGATATTTCCATTCATTTTATTCCACTCCACTCAAATCACAGACAGATATGTTGTTTACAGAATTAAAGTATATATGTTATTATTAGATTCTTGATTATATTTTCTTCTTTTCACCCTCCCTCCGTGCCCATCTCCTGGGGCGCCAATCACACCCAACATGCCTGTTCACCACCTCCAATCCCCCAGGCCACTTCCTCAGCCCCTTGTGGTCCTGAGCTTCACACTCACTCACTCACTCACACAGGAGCCGAGCTAGCGAGCTGCAGCCGCCATTCCTTCCTTGCTTCCTGCACCATGTGCTGCCTGCTTGGATGCGTTTGTGAGCAACAGCACAGCCTGTGAGCGGCTCCAGACAATGGCCACACATAGCAGCTGTGCGGACGGAGTGGGACCCCGTTCTGTGCAACACAAGCTACGCGTCCATTTAAAGTGACAGTCCACCGCAACGCGTAATTATATTGCAAAGTGATATTCCATTGCAGAATGATGTTCCATTGGTAAAGGGCTATTATATTGCAAAGTGAAACTCCATTGCAAAGTGATATTCCATTCGTAAAGGGCTATTATATTGCAAAGGACTATTATAATTCAAAATGCTACTCCATTGCAAAAAACTATTATATTGCAAAATGCTATTCCATTAAACAGGACTATTCCATTGCAAAGTGCTATTCCATTGCAAAGCAATATTCCATTGCAAGGCACTATTTCGTTGCAAAGTGCAATTATATTGCAAAGTGATATTCCATTGCAAAGGACTATTATATTGCAAAATGCTATTTCATTGCAAAGGACTATTATATTGCAAATGTCTATTCCATTGCAACATACTATTATATTGCAAAGTGCTATTCCATTGCAACATACTATTATATTGCAAAGTGCTATTCCATTAAAAGGACAATTGTACAATCATAGAAATTTACTGCACAGAAGGGTGCCATTCGGCCCGTCGAGCCTGTTCCGGCTCTCTGCAAGAGCACTTCACCTCGTTCCAGTCTCCTACCCTTTCCTGTAGCCCTGATTTTTTTTTCCTTCACGTACTTATCCAAATCCCTTTTGAAAGCCACGATTGAATCTGCTTCCTCCACACTTTCAGGCAGTGCATTTCACATCTTAACCACTCACTGCCTAAAAAAGTTTTTCCTCATATCGCCTTTGCTTCTTCTGCCAATCACCTTAAAGCTGTGTCCTCTTGTTCTCGAACCTTCCGCCAATGGGAACAGTTTCCCTCTATCTACTCTGTCTTCACACCTCATGATTTGGAACTCCTCTATCAAATCTACTCTCAAACTTCTCTACTCTAAGGAGAACACCCCCAGCTTCTCCAGCCTATCCATATAACTGAAGTCCCTCATTCCTGGAACAATTCTTGTAAATCTTTTCTGCGCTCTCTCTAAGGCCTTCACATCCTTCCTAAAGTGCGGTGCCATGAATTGTACACAATACTGCAGTTGAGGCCAAACCAGTGTTTTATAAAGGTTCATCAAAACTTCTGCGCTGTTCTACTCTCTGCCTCTATTTATTAAGACAAGGATCCCGTATGTTTTTTTAACTGCTTCCTCAAACTGCCCTATCACCTTCAACGATTTGTGCACATCTACCCCCAGGTCTCTCTGTTCATGCACCCCCTTTAGAATTGTACCCTTTAGTTTATATTGTCTCTTCTCATTCTTCCTACCGAAATGTATCACTTCGCACGTTTCTGCATTAAATTTCATCGGCCACGTGTTCGCCCATTTCCCCAGCCTGTCTATGTCCTCTTGAAGTCGATCACTATCCTCCTCACTGTTCACTATACTTTCAAGTTCTGCATTACCTGCAAATTTTGAAATTAGGCCCTGTACACCCAAGTCCAAGTCATTAATATATATCAGGTAAAGCTGTGGGCCAGGTGCCGTTGTCTGGGGAACACCACTGCATACTTTCCTCAAGTCCGATAAACAACCATTCACCACTACTCTCTGTGTAGTCGTATCCATGCTGCCACTGTCCCTTTTATTCCATGGGATTCAACTTTTCTGGCAATCCTATTATGTGGCGCGTTATCAAACGCCTTTTGGAAGTCCATGTACACCACATCAAGCACATTGCCCTCATCAACCCTCTCTGTTACCTCATCAAAAACCTCAATCAAATGTCGAAAGTATATACAGACCTTTAATTTTTCATGAAATGCTTTGCCAGGCAAAAAGCTTTTACAAAGTGAAATAAAGTTGGTAAATGTAACAAGCAATCTTTCACTGATAAGGCAGGAAACATGGTTGTTACTGCAGGGGTAGTGATAGTCAACAGAAATAAACAAACCCTCTCAGATTGTAGACATGGTGTCTCTGGTGATCTTTCTGAGGTGAGAAGTTAAACTTTTGAAGCTTTGAATTGCAACCTAACTCATGAACCGAACCAAGTGGTTCTCTGTCACCTTTGTAAGTAAACTTTAGGAGTGAATGAACAATTTTGGGCTGTGATAAGGACAAACTGAATAATAGCCACACACGATGTTTGAGTGTAAAGGTTTGACAGCTCAAACATCTCAGACCAACATTAAAGGAAAATTTTACTATCTCTGAATGAATGATTTAATGCAAAAGACAAGGAAATCTGTATAAAACACAGTCGCTAAAGAAAATCAGCACTGCAGTCAGAAGAAGGTGGCCTGGCCAGTCATCTTGTCTATGAGGATCAAGCTGCAGTCAGTGGAAGGAGGGGCCTGGTCAGTCTTTCCGTGTACGAGGACCTACAATCAACGCTGGACTGATCATCGGCGGCTGGTTTTATGAAGGATTTCCTGTAATATTATTGGTGAACTGCTCGAATAGTGGTTGTGGTTTTGAATCTGTTTTAGGAACAATAAAAGGTTAAAGACAGAACCCGTGTGTCTGGTGTAATTTCACATAAGTCTAAAGTCCGAACTCTATAACCTGTTGGACGGGACGAGGGGTAATTCCGCACGTCTTTCACAAGTTAGTTATATTCGATTTGACTTTGACAAATCCGTGCTGGCTTCCCTTAATTAATCCACACTTGACCAAGTGACTGCTACTTATGTCCCGGATTATCGTTTTTAAACGCTTCCCCACTATCGGGGTTAAACTGACTGGTCTGTAGTTGCTGGGTTTATCCTTACAGCCTTTTTTTGAACCAGGGTGTAACATTTGCAATTCTCCTTTCCTTTGGCATCACACCGAATCTAAAGAGGATTGGAAGATTATGGCCAGTACCTCCGCAATTTCCACCATTACCTCCCTCCGTATCCTAGGATGCATCCCATTCAGTCCTGGTGTTTATCTACTTTAAGTACAGCCAGCCATTCTACTACCCCCTCTTTATCAATTTTTATCCCATCTAGTATATCATCTACCTCCTCTTTCTCTATGACTTTGGCAGCATTTCTTCCTTGGTAAAGACAGATGCAAAGTATTCATTTAGCATCTCAGCCATGCCCTCTGCCTCCATGTGTAGATCCCCATTTTGGTCCCAAATTGGCCTCACCTCTCCTCTTACTACCATTTTATTATTTATATGCCAATATAAGACTTTTGTATTCCATTTTATGATAGCTGCCAGTCTATTTTCATACTCTCTATGCCCCTCTTATTTCCTTTTTCACTTCCCCTAAAATTTTCTATATTCCCGTTATACGCAGCACCTGATATTCTGCTCTATTGCTGTCAATGGAACTGATCATCAGGCACTACGTGTCCCCCTCCCTGGCCAGTGTCTCAGGTTGAACCGGACTGTTATCCACCTCACTGTCCTGTTTGACCCTGAGCTGAGCTCTGCCCCTACATCCTGTCCATCACAAAGGGTGCGTCACATCGATCAGCTCCGCTCCATCTGGCATCAAATCAAAATCCATATCATTGTCTCCTCCAGACATGTCTAAGCCAATACTCTCCTGAACTGCCGCACATCTTCCAATCTCCATAAACATGAGCTCATCCAAAACTCTGCTGCCTGTAACCTAACTCGCACTAACTCCGAATCGCAGCTCAACCCTGCACCCGCTGATCTACACTGGCTCCCGGTCCAGAAACGTCTCGATTTGAAAATTCTCCATCATTGCCTCGCCCCCTCGCTATCTCTGAAAACTCCCCCAGCTCTACAAGTCCTATAATGTGTACTTACTGCCTTACAAGAGCAGAGATGGCGAGGTTTGTTTTTTAATGTCTCCGAGAAATCTGCGTTGCTCCTAATCCGGCCTCTTGTGCATCGCTCACATTCTTCAGCCCTCCATTGGTGGCCGTGCCTTAAGCTGTCCAGTCCGTAAACTCTGGCATTACCTCCCTAAAGCTCTCCACTTCTCTCCTCCTTTAAGACGCTCCTTAAAACCTATCGGTTTGACAAATATTTGGTCATCTGTCCTAAATTGTGGCCTGGATTTTGCGGTCAGCAGTGAATTAACAGCGCTCGCTGTTCATTACACTTCCTCTTGCCCACAGATTTTCTCTGGGCTTTTGCTCATGAATTGCGGTGATTAGAAATCCAAAACAGCGCGGCGCCCCCTACAGGGGATCTGGGAACCGGGTGAACTGGACAGGCAACTGTGCATCTCCTCAACCAATCAGATTAAAGAATCCTTACTGAGGCTCTCAGCGTCTGAACCAGGAAGTGTAAATTAGAATAGTTAATTCAGTGACAAATCATGTCCAGAGAGCGAAATAAAGAGAGAAAAGAAAGATGTGATTAAGAGAGTGAGAGATACAAGAGACAAAAGGAAAAGTTAAAAAATAATTATTTATATATTTATTTTTAAATCTGCAACAATATTTTTTTTCATTCTTCCGATGTGGGCGTCGCTGGCAAGGCTCGAATCTAATGCCTATTGCTCATGGCCCTTGAGAAGGTGGTGGTGAGCCGCCTTCTTGAGCCACTGCAGTCCGTTTGGTGAAAGTACTCACATATTGCTGTTAGGAAGGGAGCTCCAGGATTTTGTCCCAAAACGATGAAGGAACGGTGATATATTTCCAAGTCAGGATCATATGTGACTTGGAAGGGAAATTGGAGGTGATGGTGTTCCCATGCAACTGCTGCCCTTCTCCTTCTAGGTGGTAGTGGTTCCAGGTTTGGGAGGTGCTGTCGAAGAAGCCTTGGCAATTTGCTGCAGTGTATCTTGTAGATGGTACACACTGCGGCCACGGTAGACTGGTGGTGGAGGGAGTGAACGTTTAAGGTGGTGGATGGCCTGCCAATCAAGCGAACTGCATTCTCTTGGATGGTATCGAGCTTCGTGAGTGTGGTTGGAGGGGAACCCATCCAGGCAAGTGGAGAATATCCCATCACACTCCTTACTTGTGCCTTGTAGATCGATGGCGGAAAGGCTTTGAGGGGTCAGGAGGTGAGAAACACGCCACAGAATACCCAGCCTCTGACCTGCTCTTGTAGCCACAGTAGCTATGTGGCTGGTCCAGTTTAGTTACTAATCAATGGTGACCCCCGAGGATATTAATGGTGGGGGATTCGGTGATGGTAATCACGTTTAATTTCAAGGCGCGGTGGTTAGACACTCTATTGTTGGAGATAGTCATTGCCGGACACTTGTGTGGCGCGAATGATCCTTGTCATTTATATACTCCAGGTATTTCTGCATGTGGACATGGACTGCTTCATTATCTGAGGATTTGCGTGTGGAACTGAACACTGAGCAATCATCAGTGATCATCCCCACTTGTGACCTTATGATGAAGGGAAGGTCATTGATGAAGCTGCTGAAGATGGTTGGGCCTAGGACATTGCCCAGAGAAACTCTTGCAGCGATGTCCTGTGGTTGAAATGATTGGCCTCCAACAGCCTCAAAGATTTTCTTTTGTGCTCGGTATGACTGCAGCAAGTGGAGATTTTTACCCCTGATTCCCATTGACTTCAATCTTACGAGTGCTCCTTGATGCCACACTCGAGCTTATGCTGCCTTGCTGTCAAGCGCAATCACTCTCACCTCACATCACCTCTGAAAAACTGCCATTTGCTTGAGGGAATTCCAAATTTCTACCACCCTTTGCACGTCAAATGGTTTCCTAACTTCACTCCTGGCTCTATTTTGTAGGCTTTGTCCACTAGTCCTAGTCTTCCCAACCATTGGAAATTGTTTCTTTCTATCTGCCTTCTTAGTTTGCATTAATCTCTCCAAACCTAATAAATCCTTCCTAAGGTGCCCAGAAATGAATCCAGTCCTCCAGCTGTGTTCTAACCAGGGCTTTGTATTGCTGGAGCACAAGTAACACACCCCTATATTAGAGTCCTCTAGATATAAACCCCAGCTTTCCATTAGCCTTGTTGATTGTTTCTGTACCTGCCTATTATATTTTAATGATTTTTTTATTCATTGGACGTGTGGCCATCGCCAGCAAGGCCAGCATTTAGTGGTGGTCATGAGCCGCATTCTTGAATACAACTGAATGGCTTCCTAGACCATGTCAGAGGGCAGTTAAGAATTAAACACATTGCTGTGGGTCTGGAATCACATATTGACCAGAACGGCAGATTGGCTTCTATTGGTGAAACAGATGCATTTTTGCGACAATGTGGTAGTTTTGCCTATACTGATTTAACATTTAATTGATATTCATATTTATATATATATATATATATATATATATATATATATAAATAATTAATAGTCTGCGCACATTCGGAGGTCGAACTCCAAACCATCGTCAACACTTTCACTGAAGCGTTCGAGAGCATGGGCCTTACACTAAACATCCGTAAGACAAGATCCTCTACAAACCTGCCCCGGCCGCACTTTACTGCTCCGCGATTAACAAAATCCATGACGAAGCTTTGGACAATGTGGACCACTTTGCATACCTCGGGAGCCTACTGTCAACAAGGGCAGCCGTCGATGACGAATTCCAACACCGCCTTCAGTGTGCCAGTGCAGTCTTCGGTCACCTGAGAAAGAGAGTGTTTGAAAACCAGGACCTCAAACACAGCACCAAGCTCATGTTTCTACAGAGCTGTAGTGATATCCGCCCTCCTGTATGCTTCAGAGACATGGACCATGTATAGCAGGCACCTGAAAATACTGGAGAGGTACGACCAACGCTGCCTCCGCAAGATCCTGCAAATCCATTGGCAGGACAGGCGCACCAACGAAAGTGTTCTCGCTCAGGCCAAGATCCCCAGCATCGAAGCTTCAACCACCGTCTGCCCCACCTGTGACAGAGACTGTAGGTCCCGCATTAGACTCATCAGTCACATGTGAACTCATTTTTAGTGTGGAAGCAAGTCATCCTCGGTTCCGAGGGACTGCCTAAGAAGAAAAATGTAATTGAATTTAAGTTCCTGAGCTGCCGCAGGGGGAATTTGAACCCATCTCTCGGGATGACCAACTAGTCGATTAACATAACCACTGTGCTACTGCACCCATAGGTACACGGAACCCCTAGTCTTTTTGGACCTCCACGTTTTCTAGCCTTTCACCATATAGAACGTATTCTGATCTATCCTTTTTTGTTCCTAAGTGGATGACCTCACATTTGCCAAAGTTAAATCCAGTTGCCACAATTTTGTCCATTCACAATCTATTAATATCTCTATGTAATGCTTTGCTTCCATCTACACTGCTTACAATGCCGCCTATCTGTTTCATCGTCCAACTTGGATCTGTGGCTCTCAATTTCATCATCTAATTCATTAATGAATACGGTGAATAGGTGAGGCCCCAACACAGAACCCTCGGGGCACCACTAGTCATATTCTTCCAAATGACGTACCTGCCCATTATCCATATAATGTGTTTCCTGTCGCTCAACCCATTTCCTAACCAGGACAATTATTTGCCTTCATTTCCACGAGGTTCAACTTTAGCTAAGAGTCTCTTATGAGTGAATTTATCGAATGCATTTTTGTACATGTATACTAGCTTTTAATAATTTTTTAACTGGGACTCACAAACCTGTTTGCTCCGCAACAGCTTCCCATCCTTTAGAAAATACCCCGAGTTATCTTACTTGTTTCCAAAGTGGATGATCTTTTGTACAATGAACTCGATTTAACATAATTTTGCCCACTCACTTCATCTGTCTCTGTCGCTTACTACTACAGTGCCTCCGAACTTAGTGCGAACTTAGAGCTGCCGCACTCTGTTGCTCCGTCCAGTTCATTAATAAATATGGTGAAAAGATGACGATCCAATACAGATATCTGGGGAACAGCACTTCTCACATCTGACGCCGCTGCTATCGAGTGTGTCGTTTGTGGGAGGGAGACTATTTCTGCAGTGAATCCTGTGGGAGGCAGTCAGTCTGGGTGTGTGAGAGAAATGCGCTGTACAGGCGGGATTACTGGAAAAGGAAATGCCCAATGTAGAGGGTGTATTGATGCAGGTCAGCCAGTGAAGGTTGTTGTGTGAACTTTAGCAAAACTGATTGATACAATTCGAAACTTTGCATGGAAGCCGGGTTTTTTTCTCAGCCTTGAAACCACCATTTGTCCTAAAATCCACAGCCCCTTTGAGAACAGGGTTCCAGATTTCGATTGCAAAAGCAAAATACTGCGGATGCTGGAAATCTGAAATAAAAACAGAAAATGCTGGAAATATTCAGCAGGTCAGGCAATATCTGAATGCAGTTATTCTGATGGCAGTGAACAAGGGTCCATACAACTGATGCATAACCTCCTCCTCCATGTCCAGCCCCCTTGAGATAAAGGGCAGGATGACATTAGTCTTTTGACTGATGTCTGTACATGTCTACTAGTGTTTAATGATTTGGGAACTGGGACTCACACATCTCTTTTCTCCTCAATTATTTAGAAAATAAACCGATTATCTTACTTGTTTCCAAATTGGATGAGGTCACACTTGCGCACAATGAATTCAAGTTGCCTTGTTTTGCCCACTCACTTCATCTGTCTCTGTCCCTTTGGTTAAGTCCCGCTCCCATTTGCACTACTACCGTGCTTCCTAACTTACTGCGATCTTCAAACATGGATCTATAACACTCTGTTGCTCCGTCAAAGTCAATAATAAACATGGTGAAAAGTTGAAGATCCAATACAGATATCTGGGGAACAGCACTCTCACATCTGACGCCGCTGCTAAACAGCGTGTCGTTTGTGGGAGGGAGAATATTCCTCAAGTGAAGCCTGTGTGAGGCAGTCAGTCTCGGTGTGTGAGAAAAATGTTCTGTTCAGAGTGGATCAATGGTGAAGTAAATGGAAACTATAGAGGGTGTAATGATGCACGTCAGCTAGTGAATGTCACTTTGTGAGCCCGAGATCCAGAGCCTGGATTGCTCAGTCAGTAGAGCATCAAACTTTATAATCTGAAGGTCCAGGGTTCGAATCCCAGATCAGGTGTTCATTTATATCACGATTCCAATCTCCAGATTCGTGCAGTGACAGTAAATTGGAACCGGAGTAGATTATTTAGCCCCACGAGCCTGTTCTGCCATTCATTGAGATCATGGCTGAACTGTGACTGAGCTCAATATAACAGCCTTTGTCCCCAGAATTCATTTATTTAATAAAAATTCATCAACTTCAGATTTTAAATTAACAATTGACCTAGCATCAACTGCCGTTTGTGGAAGAGACTTCCAAATCTCTACCACCATTTGCATATAGAATTGTTCCCCAAACCTAGACTCCCCAACCATCGGAAATGTGTCTCTTTATCGACCCTACCAGTTCACTTTAATATCTTGAAAACTTCGTTGAAATCACCCCTTAACCTTCCAAATTCCAGACATCCAGCCCTAGTTTGTGTAATCTCTACTCGTAATCTAACCCCTGGAGTCTATGTATAATTTCGGCAAAACCTACGCTGCACTCCCTCCAAGGCCAACATATCCTTCCTAAGGTGTGGTGCCCAGGACTGAACACAGTATTCCAGGTATGGTTTAACCAGGGCTTTGTATAGCTGTAGCAAACATTCTACCTCTTATAATCTAGTCGGCTAGATATAAATCCCAGCATTCCGTTAGCCTTTTTGATTATTTTCTGTTCCTGTCCATGATATTTTAATGATCAATGTACACGGACCCGTAAGTTTCTTTGGACTTCCACTGTTTCCAGCTTTCCACCATTTAGAAAGTACTCTGATCTTTCCTTTTTAGGTCCAAAGTCGATGATCTCACACTTGCCTACGTTAAGATCCATGTGCCACAGTTTTGTCCAGTCACTTAATCTATTAATATCTCTTTGAAATGTGATGTTTCCATCTACATTGCTTACAATGCCGCCTATATCGGCAAACGTGGATATCTGGTGTGGATATGCGGCTTGTTAAGAAGATGGAAACCCATGGAATGAAGTGGAAAGTGGCGCATGGCTACGGAATTGGTTCAGTGATAGGAAGCCAATGGTGGTAGTAGATGGATGTTTTTCAGACTGGGTGGTAGTTTGCCGTGTTGTTCCCCAAGGGTCATTTTGGGTCCATCACTCTTTTTTTTTAATAAACAACCTAGGGAGCAACATTACAACGTTTGCAGATAAAACGTCACTTGGAAAAGTAGTAGATAATGATGAGGATAGTTATAGGCTTCAGGATGACATAGCAAGGATGTTGCGATGGGAAGAAGCATGGCAGAGAAGTGCAGAGAAGTGTAAGTGATGCACTTTGGGAGGACTAAAATGGAAAGACAGTGTGCTATAAATGGCACAATTTGGAAACGTTTAAATGAGCAGATGAAACTAAATGTCCATAACACTAATCCTTAAATGTGGCAAGGCAAGTTGATAAGTTGGTTAAAAATTCACCTGGTTTACTTGGGTTTTAAATAGAGGAATAGAATATAAAAAAGATGAGTAAGTTAGAACTTTATAAATCACGGGTAAAGCCTCAGCTGGAGTACTGTTGATAATTCTGAGCACCACACTTCAGGAACGATGTAAAGGCCTTAGAAAGGGTAGAGAGGAGGTTTACCAGGATGAGGGACTTCAGTTATGAGGAGAGGTTGGAAAAGTTAGGACTGTTCTCCTTGGAACAGAAAAGTTAAGAGGAGGCCTAATAGAGGTTTTCAGGATGATGTGAGGTTTGATAGAGTAGACAGAGAAAAACTATTCCCTCTAGGGAGTGGGTCAAGAACTCGAGATATTGGCTACCAGTGAATCTGCAGTCAATTTGCCGCATCAAAGGCCGAGTTTTATGCCAGATGCTAAACTTCTCCCAATAGCGTGTTAGACTCTCACCTCGGCAAAATCATCGACTGAAGAGATTCTCAGTAAAGCTCCTCACATTTCCAATCATTGTTGAAGCTTCGCATTTCCGGACTTCGACACTGGGTGTCTTGGTCACAACAGATCTTCTCTATGAACCTAGCGACCTTTCTCCAGTCCCAGTTAGTGTAGTGATGATTCGACTTCTCTCTCTCCACCTTCCTGGGATACTGCTTAAGCAAATAATTTTTTTAGATATATTTTTTATATAAACATGATTCATCTTTATTAAAGAATATGTTACAGGAAAAAAATGGGACAATTTTTCTGACTATTAATATATATAATATGAAAATATTTACATTTGTTTGAATTACTTACTTTAATATAAAATTGTTCTTTTCTTTCCTTGCCCCTATATATAGGGACTGTACTCACTCAATGTCACAAAGCAGTCGGAGCTCCGCCCCTTCGATGTGTTCCAGTGTCACATGACCGTGCTCTGCTCCTGGTGCGCAGTCTCACTGGGCATGAGCACAGTCTGCACAATCTGTCCTGTCTCCGACCCCGCCTCCATTTACTGAGACTCGAGACAGGGAGTACCGGCTCGCTAAATTACCCCTTATACATTCTCCCTCGCATCATCCAAATGGTCCTCATGTCCACCACCTGTTTATAAATTCTAAAGTACCCCTTCTCTATATATCAGGCAAAGTGTCTCCCTACAGCTTTGGCAGTGACAGGCACTCTGAGGTGAGAGTGCTGAGATGAGGCAGGGATATTACAACCACCTCTCTCTACTAAAAACAGTCTATTAGCTTTAACAAGAAGGAGCATCAGAGGCAATAAGTGGAGGGATCATCGGTGGTATCAAATGTCTGAATCGTCAAGTTAGGAACAGCACGGGTAAGATATAGAGAAAAATTCCCTCAACACTGTACCATCAAACACTCCCAGGTACGGCATGGGTTAGATACAGAGTAAAGCTCTATCTACACCGTGCAATCAAAACATCCATGAGCAGGTTCAGCATGGGTTAGATACAGAGTAAAGCTCCATCTACACAGTGCAATCAAAACATCCATGGGCAGGTATAGCATGAGTTAGATACAGAGTAAAGCTCCATCTACAGTCTCCCATCACGCACTCCAATGGCAGGTACAGGACGGGCTAGATACAGAGTAAAGCTCACTCGACACTTTCTCATCAAACACTCCCAGGGCAGGTACAGCACGGGCTAGATACAGAGTAAATCTCCCTCTACACTGTTCCATCAAACACTCCCAGGGCAGGTACAGGACGGGTTAGATACAGAGTAAAGCTCCCTCTAAACTGTCCCATCAAACAGTCCCCGGGCAGACACAGCACGGGCTAGATACATAGTAAAGGTCACTGTAATATATTTCATCAAACACAGTGAACTCAGATACAGCATATGGCCAATGCAGCGTTCAGCTCGTCTGACACTATCCAATGAAGCTCACCATCTCACGAACAGCATAGTATGAATACAGGAGAGAAATCCCTGTACACGTAAGCATCAAGCACTCCCAGGGGAGGTATGGACTAGCTTTACATACCAGTGAATCTCCAGTCAAATTGCCGCATCAAATGCTCAGCCTTTTGCCAGAAATTAAACGGCATCCAACAGCGTGTTGGACTCTCACCTTGAAAAAATCCTGTACTGATGGGATTGATTCTCAGTGGAGCTGCTCGCCTTTTCCAATCATTCATAATGCTTCCTGATTAAACCCGTCTTGTTCAATGAGAGTGTTGTTCCCATCAGTTCTGTTCTGTGAAACCAGCGACCTTTCTCGAGTCGCAGTTAGTGTGGTGCTGATTCGACATTGCTCTCTCCACCTTCCTGAGATAATGCTCACTCCGAGAATCATTTAATATCCAAATGACTCGTTAATTCTGGAATCTATGACTCAAAAACAATGGTAATAATTTTGCGACTATCAATATATTTAATTTGAATATATTTATCATTAATGACATTTGGTTGAATTACTTACTTTAATATTAAATTGTTCTTATATTTCCTTACCCCTATTTATAGGGGCTGAACTCACTCACAATATCTGCTGCCAACTTCAGCTCCGCCCACAGTAACTCACCACTGATGGAGCTTAACCAGGGGCGGAAACCTGTCTCCAGGTGACATCACAAAGGAGCCAGGAGCCAATCACACAGCAGCCAGTAACAATGTCACAAAGCAGCCGTTGCTCGGCCCTCTCGAGGTGTCACAGGGTCACATGACCATGCTCTGCTCCTGGTGCGCAGTCTCAGTGGGGAAGAACACATGTTGTTCATTCTGTCCTGTCACCGACCCCGTTCTCAGGTACCGCAGAGAACCTTCACCACACGGACTGCAGCGATTCACCACCAACTTCTCAAGGGCCATTAGGGTTGGGCAATAATGCTGGCCTTGCCAGCGACGTCCAAGTCCCATGAATGGAAAAATAATAGGCATGGAGAACAAACTCGCAAAATTGCCCCTTACGAATTCTACCTTCCATCCTCCAAATATGAGGACCCACTATTCAATGGCCGTAGTATCCACCTTTTGGTTTATACACCCTAAAGCTTCCCTCACATAATATCAGACAGTTTGTCTCCTCCAGCCTTGGCAGTGAAAGGCAGTTTGTGGTAATGGTGTTTGGATGATGATATAACAAACATCTCGGTGTTCTAAAACCAGTCTATGCCCTGTAACAGGAAGGGGCGGCAGAGCCACATTGAAGGGATCATTAGGCATATTAATGGGTGGGGCAATTAATGCCATAATTGGACTGGAAATCATGGGCAATAATACTTAGAGCTTCTTCCACATTTTCCCATCAAACTGTCCCAGGTCAGGTACAGCATGGGTTAGATACAGTGTAAATCATATTTAAACTACCCATCAAACATTCTCAGATCAGATTCAGCACGGGGTAGATACTATGTGAAGCTCCTTCTACACGATCCCATCAAACATACTCAGGTTCGGTACAGAAATAGTTAATTACAGAGTAAAGGTCCCTCTACAAATTTCCATCATACACCCCCAGGGCAGGTAGAGCACGGGTTAGAAACAGAGTAAAACTTCTTCAACACTGGCACATCAAAACCTCAGAGGGCAGGTAGACAGGCGTTAGAATAAGTGTAAAGCTCACTGTATTGTCGTTCATCAACCACAGTGAACACAGATACAGCATGTGGCCAATGCAGCATACAGCTCCTCTTACACTACCCACTAAAGCTCACCATCTCACGTACAGCATGGTGTGAATACAGGACAGAAATCCCTGTACATTTAAGCATCACGCACTCCCAGGTGAGGTATGGACGACATTTACATCCCAGTGAATCCCCAGTCAAATTACCGCATCAAAGGCCGAGCCTTTTGCCAGAAATTAAACGGCACCCAATAGCTTGTTAGTCTCTCACCTTGAAAAAATCCTGTACTGATGGGATTCTCAGTGGAGCTCCTCGCCTTTGCAATCGTTGATGAAACGTCCTGTTTCATCCCGTCTTGTCCAATGTGAGTGTTAGTCCCACCAGATCAGCTCTGTGAAACCAGCGACCTTTCTCTCGTCCCGGTTAGTAAGGTGCTGATTCGATTCTGCTCCCTCCACCTTCCTGACATAATGCTCACTTCAAGAATTTTTAATATAAAAATGATTCATATTAATTCCAGAATCTGTTAGTCGAAAGGAATGGGACTAATTTTGCGAGTATGAATATTTTTAATTTGAACCTATTTACAATTAATTACATTTGCTTGAAGTACTCTTTTCGCAGACTGAACTCACTAACAATTTACGTTGCCAGCTCCAGCTCGGCTCACAATAATATCCCACTGATGCTGTTTAAACAGGGCTGAAAACCTGTCTCCAGGTGACATTACAAATGTGCCAGGAGCCAATCACAGAGCAGCCAAGAAAAATGTTACACAGCAGCCGGACCCTCTCCCACTCGAGGTTGTACTTTTGCAATTTAGTAAACTGTATTCGCTGCTCAGGATGCGGTCTCCTCTACACTGGGGAGACCAAACGCAGATTGGGTGACCGCTTTGTGGAAGACCTCCGTTCAGTCCGTAAGTGTGACCCCGAGCTTCCGGTCACCTGTCACTTTAATTCTCCACTCCACTCCCACTCTGATCTCTCCGTCCTCGGCCTCTTACACTGTCCAATGAAGCTCAACGTAAGCTCGAGGAACAGAACCTCATCTTTCGATTAGGCACTTTACAGCCTCTGGACTCAAAATCGAGTTCAACAATTTCAGATCATAACCTCGGCCCCTATTTTTTTTCTCTCACGAGGTCGCTGTTGCTAATTCTGCCATTGCCACTGACACCTCATCTAGACTCATCTTTTGTTATTTAACATGTCCCATTACCATCTCCTTGACTTGCACCATCATCCCTATTGTCTTTTAATCTCTCCTGTCTTCCATCCTATCACAGACCTTCCCTTTTGTTCTTTCCTCCCCGCTCCCCCTTTCCCTGCCCCTACACTTGCTTAAAACTCTGTTATATCTCTAACTTTTTCCAGTTCTGACAAAGTGTCATCGACCTGCAATCGTAACACTGCTTCTCTCTCTACAGATGAGCCTGACCTGCTGAGTGTTTCCAGCATTTTTTGATTATATTTCAGATTTCCAGCATCCGCAGTGTTTTGCTTTTGTATCAGAGCAGTGGAAGAATCCGCTCCCCACCCGAGGGAGGTCATTGGTGTGAGGCCCCGGTAGCAGCCAAGCTTGCACCGCCTGGAGTCCCAAGTACACGGACGACCTGTTGTAGATTCAGGCCCTGTTATAAAGTCATTTAGGACCAATTTAACTGGACTTCGAGACGAGAGCGATAAGTACTGTATTACTGTATAATGATGGATGATTCCAATTCTATCGCTGCAGACTGCCCCAGTGATTTATTATTCAAGTGAAATTGCCGAATTCTGGGCTTTGAAATGCATTCCGACCGTTTACATTGTGTTTATTTTGGAAGAGTTTATCAAGGCTGAGTTGGAATCAGTTCAGCGGAGATGCAAAGAAAGATCTGAGCTCGCTGCCTGAATCCAGCCCCGCGCTTGCCGTGCTCCTCTGGTTCCAGACTGAAGGAGCGCTCCAGTGATGCGATTAGCATTGAGCGCACAAACTGTGTGCTTTGTATTGGGAGTTAGTGAGAGTTAGTCAGCGCTTGCACAATAACTTGATATCGGAAAGTTGTTAGCTTTAATTTCACTGTAAAGTGACTCAGCAGGACTGCAATACTTGTGTTCACGGTGAGTGGACGAGCTATCTACGGCCAAATTGATTGTAAATACAGCAGAAGATTGTGAATTTGTATTTCTAACGAGATGCTTTGCAATTAGTGTTTCACAATATTCTCAATACAATAGAAATGCTGTCTGGAGGAGTCCGTGTTCCATGTTTATATAGAATATGAGAGGTTGCAGTCCCTCTTCCATTATTTGAAGGGGCTGCTCCTCGATTTTTGGTTGCACTTCAGTCCCACTCTCCTGATCTTTGGTCACCCGGTGCGGAGGGGAGCGGGCAGGTCGGTTATCTCCCGATAGGACTGCTCCTGAGCCTGGCCAAAGTGGCCAACAACTGGTCCAGGCAGCGGGCGTTCGAGGGGGTCGTTCGGCCCGACTGCCTGCCTCTCTTCCGCGGCCACGTTCGCGCCCGGGTGGCCCTGGAGATGGAGCACGTGGTGTCCTCCAGCACGCTCGAGGCCTCCTGCGACCGGTGGGCACCGCAGGGACTGGAGTGTATCATCACCCCCGGCAACAGGATTTTAATTTAAGCTGTTAAGTTTCATTTAATGTTTTTTGTTAAGTTACAGTTTATTTGTTTATTGTCTCCACCAAAAGAGCTACAATAGAAATGCTGCCCTTGTATGATTCATTATTTGCTCCAAATAGGCACGGTCTCTATATTGTCAGACAGCTTGTCCGACATCCAGTCCTGGATGAACAGAAATTTCCTCCAACTAAATATTAGGAAGAACTAAGCTGTTAAAACCTTCTAATTAAACTGGAACGTGGACTTATTTCATTGATCAGCATTTGCTTTTTTTCATCAAACTCACAATTCAATAGTCCCTATGTTTACAACTTCCTGTTCTGATGCTCACTAAAGGAGTAACAATGTTTTATACCTTCTACAAGTAATGTGGCTGAAATTCAGAAAGAGATTCCCAGCCAGATATTCAATGTTAATTTTCAGGATTAAAATATATCATTTATAATGGTAATAGAAAAACTATTTTCCTTGTCTTTGGATGCATTATATTGTTTGTTATGTTGTTCATTTTTGAGTTGAAAGGACAGAATTGTTCTCTTAAATCTGACAGAGGTTCTCTTTATTTAAATTTCGTATTCAACTTCCCAAGTAATTAAAATGAAACTCGGTCTAAGAAAAACAGTCTTCTCCACCTAAACCTGCACGATGTAGATCTGCTATTAATAAATCAGCTTCAACCCGTCTAACCGTCTGTGTGCTGGGGTCTTTGCTCTAAAAAGCTTTATTCATCACACAGACACCTCACAGGATGAATGAGATTATTGTCCTCTGTATCTGCATCAAATCAATTCAAACCGCTCTGCAATCAGCTACTTTTAAGCGAAGAGTCTGTTTGCCACATTTTCTCCACCAATATTCAGGAACCTTTTTTATTGCAAGTGACAGGTATTTTCGCTCTGTATTTTTTCCTAAAATTGCTTTGTAGCATTGTTAAGAAAACATGTAAGGGAGGACTAATCATTTTCCAATCAAAATTGATTGAGCAGATGTAACCGGCGCTCTCCCATGTTTGTCTTGGTATCAGGAAATGCAAAGTGGTGATTTTTCCACTGCAGATCTCCTTTTACGATGTGAAACAGGCTCGTTCGCTTGCTTTCATCAAGCAAAAGAAACACCTCGGTAATTGCTGGGTAGTTGGTGGGCAAACAGCCCAACTCTGCGCCAATAATTGTTTTTTCACAGGAGGATCTGTCAAGGCAAGAGCGCAAGATCAGGATTTAGCGCATGCGCGGAAATCCCGAACTTGTATCATAATTCAAAGGGGTATGATGACGTAGTCTCAGAGTTCACCGTCATACCCACTCAATGTCCGGAACAATGTAACAGGGCATTCAGCATCAGCAACCAATACAATGTCCCCCGAATAAAAATCTCTCTGGTTGCTTTGTAACAGTTACTGTTTAATTATTGGTGATGCTAATGCCTCTAATTTGTCGTACGGTTAATTTTGAAGTGCAATAATTTCTCATTGCGTCCAAGAGAAATGTATGTTTACAGTCTGACTGTAATCAGATTAAACAGCATGTGGCTGAGTTTCTCTAGCATTTTCTGTTTTATACCAGTAAATTAATCATAGGCTCACCACCAGTAATGTTAAAATAGGGTCACCATCAGTAATGTTAGAGTAGGGTCACCATCAGTAATGCTAGACTCGGTCACGACCAGTAATGTTCGACCAGGTTCACCAACAGTAATGTTAGAGTAGTTTCAACACCAGTAACGATAGATTAGGGTTACCACCAGTTATGTTAGAGCATGGTAAACACCAGTAATGTTAGAGTAGAGTCACCAGCAATAATGTTCGAATAGTTTCACCATCAGTTATGCTAAAATAGTGTCACCACCAGTACTGTTTGAGTAGAGACACAACCAGTAATGTTAGAGTAGGTTCACCACCAATACAGTTAGGGTAGAGTCACCAGCAGTAATGTAATCATCGTGTCACAATCAGTAATGTTAGAGTAGCGTCACCACCAGTAATGTTACAGTAGGATCACCTTCAGTAATGCTAGACTAGGTTCACCACCAGTAATGTTTGACCGGGGTCACCAACAGTAATGTTAGAATAGTTTCAACAGCAGTATCGCTAGAGTAGGGTCATCACCCGTTATGTTAGAGCAGGGTAAACACCAATAATGTTAAAGTAGTTCACCAGGGTCACCAACAGTAATGTTAGAGTAGGGTCACCACCAGTAATGTTGGAGTAGAGTTACCACCAGTAATGTTAGAGTGCAGTCAGCACCAGTAATGTTAGTGTGGGGTCACCACCATTAATGTTGTAGTAGATTCACCACCAATAATGTTAGAGTAGGGTCACCAACAGCAATTATACAGAAGGGTTACAATCAGTTATGTCAGAGTGTGGTAACCAAAGGTAATGTTAAATCACGGTCACCACCAGTAATGTTGGAGAATGGTCACCATCAGTAGTGTTAAATTAGTTTCACGAGGAGAAACTTAGAGTAACGTCACCAACAGTAACGTTATAGTACGATCAACACCATTGAGGTTAGACTTGGGATATTTGGATTAATTTTAGAGTAGGTTCACCACTAGTAATGCAAGAGTAGGATCACTACCGGCAATGTTAGTCTAGTGTAATGACATGTATACTGAGAGTACGATCAACTTTATTAATGTTAGCGTAGGGTCAGCACCTGTAATGTTAGAGTAGGGTCACCACCAGTAATGTAAGAGTGGTGTCATCACTAGTAATGTTAGGAGTAGGTTCATCATCAGTAATGTTACAGTCGAGACAGCACCAGTTATGTTAGAGTAGTGTCACCAGCAGTAATGTAATCACCGTGTCAAAATCAGTAATGCTAGAGTAGAGTCACCACCAGTAATGATACAGTAGGTTCACCACCAGCAATGTTCGACCAGGGTCACCAACAGTAATGTTAGAATAGTTTCAACAGCAGTATCACTAGAGTAGGGTCACCACCATTATGTTAGAGCAGGGTAAACACCAATAATGTTGCAGTAGGTTCACCACCAGTAATGTTCGACCAGGGTCACCAACAGTAATGTTAAAGACGTTTCACCACCAGTAATGTTAGAGTAGGGTCTCCACCAGTAATGTTGGAGTAGGATCACCGCCATTAAAGTTATCATAGATTTACCACTAGTAATGTTCGAGTAGGGTCAACACCAGCAATGTTGCGGTAGGTTAACCACCAGTAATGTTGGAGTAGTGCCACCACCAGTAACGTTGGAGTGGGATCACCATCAGTAATGTTAGAGCAGAGACAAGACAACATTTATGTTAGGGTATGGTCAATACCATTAATGTTAGCGTGGATTCAGCATCAGTAATGTTAGTATAGGGTCAGCACCAGTAATGTTGGTGTAGTTTCACCAACAGAATGCTAGAGTAAATCACCATCAGTAATGTTAGTTTAAGTTCCCCACCATTGATTTTAGAGTAGGGTCACAATGAGCTATGTTAGAGCAGTGTCACCATCAGTTGTGTTAGTGTAGTTTTACCACCTGTCAAGTTAGAATAGTGTTACCACCAGCAATGTTAGAGTACAGTCACCATAAATAATGTTCGAATTTGGTCACAACCATTAATGTTAGAGTAGAGGCACCACCAGTAATTTAAGATTGGTTCACCGCCATTAATGCTAGAGTAAGGTCAACACCAGTAATGTTCGGTTTGGGCCAGCACAATTAATGTTAGATTAGGATCAACACCAGTCGTGTTAGTGTAGCGTCACCACCAGTAATTTTCGAGTAGGGCCACCTTCAGTAATAAAAAAGTAGAGTCACCACCAATAATGTTAGAGTAGGGAAACCACAAATTTAATGTTAGAGTAGGGTCAGCTAACCTAATCTTAGAGTGATTTCACCACCAGTAAGGGTAGAGAAGGGTCTCCACCAGTAATGATAGAGCAGTGTCAATATAGTAATGTTAGAGTAGAGTCTCCACCAGTAATGTTAGAGTAGCGTCACCACAATAATGTTATTGTAGGATTGCCATCATTAATGATAGACTAGAGATACCACCAGTAATGTTAGAGTGAAAAAGCACCAGCAATGTTATCGTAGGAACAACAGCATTAATTTTAGAGTAGAATCACCACCATTAATTTCAGAGTAGGCACGCCTCCAGTAAAGTCATTGTAGGGTCAGCAGCAGTAAAGTTAGAGAAGAGTCAGGATCAGTAATGTTAAAACAGGGTCACAACAAGTAATATTAGAGCAGGTTCACCACCAGTAATGTTAGAGTAGGGTCACCAGCAGTAATGTTAAAACAGGGTCACCACCAGTAATGTTTTAGTGGGGTCACCACCAGTAATGTTAGAGAAGGGACAACAGGAGTAATGTTAGAGTAGGGTCACCACCAGTAATGTTAGAGTAGGGTCACCACCAGTAATGTTAGAGTAGGGTCACCACCATTAATGTTTGAGTGGGGTGACCATCAGTAATGTTAGAGTAGTGTCACCACCAGTAATATTAGTGTAGGGTCACCACTGGTAATGTTAGAGTAGGGTCACCAGCAGTAATGTTAGAGTAGGGTCACCACCAGTAATGTTAGAGTAGAGGCACCAGCATTAATGTTAGAGTAGGGTCACCAGCAAGTAATGTTACAGAAGGGTCACCACTAGTAATGTTAGAGTAGGGTCACCACCAGTAATGTTAGAGTAGGGTCACCACCATTAATGTTTGAGTGGGGTCACCATCGGTAATGTTAGAGTAGAGTCACCACCAGTAATGTTAGAGTAGCGTCGCAACCAGTAATGTTAGAGTAGAGTCACCACCAGTAATGTTAGAGTCGAGTCACCACCAGTAATGTTAGAGTAGCGTCACCAACAGTAATGTTAGAGTTGAGATACCAGCAGTTATGTTAGAGTAGGTTCACCAGTAGTAATGTTAGAGTAGGGTCACCACCAAAAATGTTAGAATAGGTTCCCCACCAGTAATGTTAGAGCAGGGTCACCACCAGTAATGTTAGAGCAGGGTCACCACCAGTAATGTTAGAGTAGGGGCACCACCAGTAATGTTAGAGTAGGGTCACCACCAGTAATGTTAGAGTAGGGTCACCAGCAGTAATGTTAGAGTAGGGTCACCACCAGTAATGTTAGAGTAGTGTCACCACCAGTAATGTTAGAGTAGGGTCACCACCAGTAATGTTACAGCAGGGTCACAAGCAGTAATGTTAGAGTAGAGTCACCACCAGTAATGTAAGAGTGTGGTCTCCACCAATAATGTTAGAGTAGGGTCACCACCAGTAATGTTAGAGTAGGGTCACCACCAGTAATGTTAGAGTAGAGTCACCACCAGTAAGGTAAGAGTATGGTCTCTCCCAGTAATGTTAGAGTAGGGTCACCACCAGTAATGTTAGAGTAGGATCACCACCAGTAATGTTAGAGTAGGGTCACCAGCAGTAATATTAGAGTTGAGTCACCAGCAGTAATGTTAGAGTAGGTTCGCTACCAGTAATTTTAGAGAAGGGTCACCACCAGTAATGTTAGAGCAGGGTCACCACGAGTAATGTTAGAGTAGGGTCACCATCAGTAATGTTAGAGTAGGGTCACCACCAGTAATGTTAGAATACGGTCACCAGCAGTAATGTTAGAAGTCAGTTACCACCAGTAATGTTAGTGTAGGGCCACCAGCAGTTATGTTAGAATAGGGTCACCACAAGTAATGTTAGAGTAGGTTCACCAGCAGTAATGCTGGAGTAGTGTCACCACCAGCAATGTTAGAATAGGGTCACCACCAGTAATGTTAGAGTAGGGTCACCACCAGTAATGTTAGAGTAGTGTCACCACCAGTAATGTTAGAGTAGGGTCACCACCAGTAATGTTACAGCAGGGTCACAAGCAGTAATGTTAGAGTAGAGTCACCACCAGTAATGTAAGAGTGTGGTCTCCACCAATAATGTTAGAGTAGGGTCACCACCAGTAATGTTAGAGTAGGGTCACCACCAGTAATGTTAGAGTAGAGTCACCACCAGTAAGGTAAGAGTATGGTCTCTCCCAGTAATGTTAGAGTAGGGTCACCACCAGTAATGTTAGAGTAGGATCACCACCAGTAATGTTAGAGTAGGGTCACCAGCAGTAATATTAGAGTTGAGTCACCAGCAGTAATGTTAGAGTAGGATCACCACCAGTAATGTTAGAGTAGTGTCACCACCAGTAATGTTAGAGTAGGGTCACCACCAGTAATGTTAGAGTAGGGTTACCACCAGTAATGTTAGAGTAAGGTCACCACCATTAATGTAAGAGTAGGGTCACCAGCAATAATGTTAGAGTAGGGTCTCCAGCAGCAATGTTTGTGTAGTTACACCAGCAGTAATGTTAGAGTAGGGTCACCACCAGTAATGTTAGAGTCGGTTCATCACCAGTAATGTAAGATTAGATTCATCTTCAGTCATAGAGCCGATTCATCATCATTCATCATCACAGTACAAAGCAAATCGTTAAACAATGGATGAGTGACGATTTCACCAAATTAACATGTGACTTCAAGAACCTAATGCAGAGTTCTAGAGGGATGTTGCCTTCAGTTTTCACCAGAGATTCGCAGAGCACATTCCCTCTGGGATTACTTTCCGTTCATTGATTTTAATGGACGGAGTTTCATGGACTAAGTTGTACAATTTCCCCAGTGGCGGCCGGGGCGCACTGAAGAGGAAAATCGCTCCTTGTTTGTTAAGTGACTGTAACTAACGCCAATTATTGTGTAACATGATTTTTTCACAGGGGCAGCGGCGGTCCTATAAAGGGGGAGCATTTACGGATCTCCGATTGACTCTAGTCGGAACCGTAAATCCACTCAATCTTCACACAAATCTGGAAAACAATGGCACGGCCAGCAATTCTACAGATAAGGGACGTTTACTATCATGTTCTCGCAGCCTTTGGCGTTCCCGGTAAGTCAATGTATCCTGTTGCCTAATAGCTGTTGACTATCTGAGTGTTAATGCAACATCTTCTGAGAATGTCCTTAATGCAGATTCATTCATCCACCGGGATCAGTCGCTGAATATCAGCGGGAATCCTACCAGACCGCGCGGCCGCTGTTCTGATGGGCAGATCCTTTGTACCGGGCGCTCAACCTGCCTCCCTATACTGAGGGAGGGCGAGGCTAATTCCCCGGGCTCTACAACCGTGCATAGATCAATAAAGAACGTGTTGCTCAGTGTCTATAATGTTCACCTCATTTGTGCCGATGTTCCCTGTCTATATTAATTTGATAATTCCTCGGACTGCAGCCACCTCCACCCAACAGAGGACTTTGCAAGATATTTTGAGAAATAATTTCCACTCAAGAAGATGCTCCACTCCCCTCGGCGTAATTTGGACATAGATTGAAAGTTTATGTCTCAGCTGAGTGTTTCATTTGAATTATATCTTTCCATTAATTGCCGTGAAATTATTTTTTAATATTTGACAAAGACTGAGTGAAGTATGCTGGAAGGATGATGGATTTTCAGTCCCTCTATATTGAATGTCCAATGAATAATTTATGGTAAACAAAATACATTAACCCTCGCCTATATTCATGATAACAATCCGTGTGCATAACCCTAAGTAGGGACACATCTGAACATTTCCCCACAATAAGCAGTGAGATTTATCTGAGTGACCCCGTTACTGACCCCGTCTCCCTCTTTCTCACAGCGAACCTACTGACAATCGTGATTCTCTGCAGAGGAAACTGCGGCCTTTCCAATTGTATCTCTGTCTACATGGTGGCCATGGCAACAGCAGATCTACTGGTTATGATCATCAATATATTAGTGAACCGCATTTTACGTTATCACTTTCCACATTCATTCCTGTCGTTAACTGCCGTTTGTAAGTTAATTATATATGTGCAATGTGTCACCCTGTATTTGTCGGTGTGGTTTACAGTCTCGTTCACCTTTGACCGATTTGTAGCTATATGTTGTGAGAAGTTTAAAACCAAGTATTGCACAGTGAGAACTGCGATCGCGGTTATAACCACGGTCTCTGTCCTGATCTGTTTACAGAGCCTCCTCTTTTGGTTTGCATATGAACCTGAGCGAATAATTAACAATGTTCCCTGGGGTTGCCGCGCCAGAGTGGAATTTTTTTCATCGCCTGTAGGTGTGGCTTTCTCTTGGTTACAAAGCGTTTGGTTTTCTTGGCTTGCTTTTGCTTTGATATTACTGTTTAATTGTTTGACAGTCAGACGTATTTTAGTGGCCAGTAGAGCCCGCAGGGGACTCCGGGGTCACAGCAGTGAGAATCAGAGCGATCCAGAGATGGAGAACCGAAGGAAATCCATCATTTTACTGTTCAGTGTATCGGGCAGTTTTATACTGTTGTGGCTGACAACTGTTGTTACTTTTGTAACTACCAGAATGACAAGCACCGTGCATTACAGAGGTGATTATGCAGCCCCTGCCTATATTGCCGCTGAAACAGGATTTATGCTCATGTATTTGAGTTCCTGTACAAATACATGTATTTATGCAGCTACTCAAACTAAATTCAGGGAAGAGCTGAAGCAGCTGATGAAATCTCCTTGCACATTTATTGGCAAAAAATTGAAAAATTAAAACAAATATCCCAGTTCAATCTAGAGATAAATCAAAGCCCGTGTTCCATTTTGGAATAGCCATCTTTCTGTTGGTCGGAAAGCGGTTTGTTATTGTGAAAATGAACAAGAATCAGAAAACATTTCTCCCACTTTGTGCTGGGTGTTTGATGTCTGCTGCTTTCCCCGGGTGATCATAATCGATTCCCGTAAAACAGCGCCCTTCCCGCTCTAAATTCAAAGAGAACAGTCGTGACTGAGCTTCAGCAGTGGAGTAGAACATGTGGGCATCAGCGTTAACTGCCTCACACCGCAGGTACTGGAATGAGACGCCCCAGTTTAATTAACAGATAAAGTTATCTTTAGTGCAGAAACAATGTGTTACAATGGTGGTTATCTGTAATTCTGTAATCTCGGTGTGAATGTTGCAGGCGCTGGTCTCTCCATCAGACTCCGCCCACCATTGTCTCCTGGACCAATAGAACGGGGCCCTGTCTCCTGATCAGTGTCTGATGATGGAGACAGTAGGAACTTGACTCGTCAATGTGACATTAGACATCTTTGTTCACAGATATTTACTGAAAATCTGAACTGGTCATCACAATGTTGGAATGTTATAACAGGAGACGGTCCATTCGACCCAATCAGTTCTTGTCGACTTTTACCCTCCACCCGCGGCAATTGTTCCATACACTTCAGCCAGCCGGTCTCAAAATCACTTCAAACTATTTTTATTGAGCCGTCTATACAGTTTAATCTTCAATATTGATCTTATTTCTGCCTCCGTTATTTCCATCGTCTCACAACTCTCCATGTAAAGGGGTTTTCATACCTTTAGTTCTAAATCTCTTACATTTGTCATTTTATCTCTGGCCGTTAGATCCTGATCCTTCAACTAACGGAAGGTTCTGCTTCTATCTATCCTGTGCCATCCTTTCTTAAAGTAAACCACCTGGGTACGACTCGCCTAAAGATATGAGTCTGGTATCAAAGCACAGTCTAGTGAAAGTCTGGAAAGTGTAGTCAAGAGGGTTAATAGCTAGATTTCTCTTGGTGATGTCTGAATCCCTGATTTGGCTGAAGAAATAAAATAATATATTTGACAGCCTGCAAATGCCCGAAACCTGCTGATGCTTTGTACATGAGCAACCAGCATGGTCTATGCGTGATGAAGGTATTTTGAGGAACGGATCCAAAAACTGGTCAGTCACGCAGACAACACCATTACATGAAATGGTTATTATGGCTCTGGATAGTGACAACTTATGTAAAATCAATGGACGGAGATCTGCGCAATAGAATAGGCCGAGATAGATTTATGATGCTGAGGAGATATTGTTTAGTGTTCACCTTAAATACTCTAACGCCAACGAAGGGGGCGCTGTAAAGAAAGGATTAATCAGGCTATCCTAACGAATGGTAATGTCATAGAGTATTGTTTTCTCTTGATAATGTAGCAATATTAATCTCTAGCCTTGTCCTATTAAGCAGGGAATTACACGTCTGTTTAAAGTACCACTGGGCTGTTCGGTCAGGGCTGACTCTGCAACAATGGTCAGTTTCAGGATGAAGTAATCAACGATTTAATTAAACACATGTCATTGCAAGAAGATTCGTCAATTTCAGGGATTTTCATCATTTGGTAACAGTTTTGGAAGACATGCAGTTTTGCAAAGGAAAACATCTGGACATCCATCATCATTTTCAATTAGTACAATAGATACAGAAACAGACAGAATTACTGTTAAACGTTTCACTTGGTACAATTGCAATTATTTGGTCAAGTGAAACTATCGATAAGATAAGTCAATTAAATTATCTTTATGAGGAGATTAATTTTAACGTTCAAATTATGATGCAGTGCAGAATTGTGTGGATTGTCAAGTGCAGGGTGTGAGACAATGTATTATTCGGTTTGGTAAAGCATAAAATAGGATTTCAGGACTGTGACATGTTTGGGTCTCCATCCAACCATCATCAGGTGTGATTCTAATTTCTGCCTTTTAAGTGTGTGTGTAAGGACTATTGTATGTATTATGTGCTTAATAAACCTATGGCACCTCACTCCAATGTTCAAGAACATTATTGAAAATCGTATGTTAACAATAGCCTCTGTAATTTAATTGTGAATGGGCTTCATTCATTTTCTGTCATTAAGAGCCCCCTTTGCCCGTCACTTTTTAACATTCCACTTGACCCAGACCTTCTCCAAAACCAAAATCCTCTTGTTTGCAGGGCCCCGTGGAATCCGGGCTCCGCCAATCGGGCTGGGATCCAGCTTCTGGGGAAAGTGGTGATTAGTTGCGGGCGGTTTTCTGTTAGAGCCACATTCTCATTTAACTGGATGCGGACAACCAGGCCCAGGTCAGCCAGCCGGCAAATATTTTAGTTCCATCAGGGAGCGATGTTCTGCAATCAGCTACAATACTGAGAAGGCGACGTGCAATCGACCACATCATCCAAACTCCACTGGTAAAATAGAAAGGAAAGGCATGAATAATTAACCATTACATTACCGTGTCACATTCAATCTGATTTGGTTCTGATTCTCCGTTCCCTGTTTCTAATTAACCAGTTGTTGTATTCGCTTGTGTTTCCCTGAAATTCCCATCTCCTCTAATTCTAAATAAACAGTTACTGTCTATTCAGCTCAGTACTTTTAAATAAACAGTTACCGTGTTACACGTATGATCCCTTTTATTCCATTTCTATTTAGACAGTTGGTTTATTCCCCTGAATTCCCTTGTGCTCTATATATAATTGAACAGTTGATTTCTTCCCCTGTCCCCTACATCTAAATGAAGGATTATTGTGTTACGCTGGGCCCTATTTCTAATATCAGTTGCCATATTCCCCTGTCCTCTATTTCTAATTAAGCCATTACTGTGTTCGCCTATATTCCCTTTATTCTATTTCTAATTAACAGTTATTTTGTTCCACTTAATTTTCCTGTTCTCCGTTTCTAATTAAACATTTACAGTGTTCCCCGAAATTCCCCTTTATTCTATTTCTAACTTTGCTGCCCGTGTTCCCCTGAACTCCCCTGTCCTCTAGTTTTAATTATGAAGATTAGGAAGGAATCCTGTTGCACAGATAGACAGTCGCTACTGAAATAATGTTTCCAGAGATTAGTTTTGAATTTGCCCTCTTCAATCTCATTTCGTGTCCTCTGGTTCTATTGTTCTGGAAAAGGTGAAACAGTTCGTCATGGTCCACCTTATCGAGTGGATTCAGAGCAGTGTCTCGCATACATTCAGGTCCTCGATATTCCTGTGATTTTTTGTGTACTGTTCATAGGATTGTTAATATGAAAAGGTTAATTAATCTTCTGGTGCTGAGGTCATTAGTTTAATGGGTTACAAATTTCAATTCAGAATCGAACAGTCTCTATCTTAGGCCTGTATATAATACAAAGCAGACTTGCACTGATACTAAAATTTCAGTACGGAAATCTCACTTACTAGCAAACTCTAATTCACTACAAAAACGCCAAAAATAAATCTTGTGAGTGTCCCGCAGGATCCCAATCAATTCAATGTTTGTTCAGTAAGTTGCTAGCGGCCCAGTCAAAAAGGCTGAAGGAATGTTGGCTTTTATCTCAAGCGGGATGGAATAGAAAGTGGAGCAAGTTATGTGACTCTGGACATAACACTCCAGGTGCTCCGGTTTCCTCCCACAGTCCAAAAATGTGCGGGTTAGGTTGATTTGGCTTTGTTAAATTGACCCTTAGTGTTAGGGGGGGATTAAATATGTGGGGTTATGGGAATAGGATGGGATATGTTAGGGGGAATTAAATACATGTGGTTACGGGGGTAGGGTGGGATATGTGTACTGTGGGGATTAAAGCAGGGACAGGGTACTGGATTTGGATGATCAGCCATGATCGTATTGAATGTGGAGCAGGCTCGACGGGCCGAATGGCCTACTCCTGCACCTAGATTCTATGTTTCTATGTTTCTATGTTTCAGTTACAACGAGGCTTGGTTAGACCCCATCTGTAGTGCTTCATTCGGTTTATGGCACTGCACCTCAGGAAGGACATATTGGCATTGAAGTTGGTGCAGCTTAAACATCGCCTTAAATATTCAAATATGTAAACCACTGAAACTGTTAAATATTCAAAACTAGCAGAGGCAGGGACGGGGAATGAACCCGCGGTTGATAATACCAACTGATTACCGCTTCATCACCGCGACGCCTCCACACGTGTCATCCGTGACTCTGGACATAACACTCCAGATGCCACACTCCAGGTGTCACACTCCAGATGCCACACTCCCGTTGTCACACTCCAGATGCCACACTCCAGGTGTCACACTCCAGATGTCAATCATGTTTCAATGCTTATATCTGAATTAACCATCCCCCACACGGAGCTGGGGTTGGGACAGGTAGTCGGTACCTTTTCTAGTTTCCCTTAAAATGCGTCAATACTAGTCACCTCAACGTTGTCCATGTGGTAGCGAGTTCTACATTCCAAACACTTTCTGGGTAAAGAAGTTAATCCTGATTTCCTGTCGGATTTATTACTGGCGATCTTGTATTAATCGCCCCTATTGTTGGTAGAGCCTCACAATGAGAAACATTTTCTCTACGTCCACCACTTGATAATTTTAACGACCTCTATTAGGTTATCCATCCGCCTTCATTTTTCTGGAGAAAATAGCCCGTGCCTGCTCAGTCTTTCCTGATTGTTATAACCTCTCAGTTCCGGTATCATCCAGGTATATCCTTTTATCTCCTTCTCCTGTGAATCTATATCCTGTTTTTAAAGATGGAGACCAAACTGTGCACTGTGCACCAAGTGTGGTCTAAACAGGGTTCTATACCCATTTAATATAACTTTACTCTCGGCGTATGTGGCCTCCATTTTCCTCCTCCCATATTAAAACACCTCACGCATTTTTATTTTGAAATTAAATGGCTATTTACACTCCCAATCTGCAAGTTTGTTACCATCTTATTGTATGTAGTCGCAATATTCTTCAGCATAAACTTTACCAATCAGTTTGGTGTCAAACACTAATCTGATATTGTATTTCAGATTCCCGAGTCCAAACAATCTGTGTAAAGGTCACAGCACCGATCCTTGTGGAACGTCACTTTCGGCCAGCCGGCTGTTTGAGTAACCCCCACTCTCTGGTAGTTTGTAGTCAGTTTATTTTTCCATCCTGCTACTTGTCCCCTGACTCCACATGCTCTGACCTTTGTCACGAGACTACACTGTGCTCCCATATCGAAGGTCGTTTGCATATTCAGTGGATTGGGAAGTCAATGGATTGGGAATGTCAGTGGATTGGGAAAGTCAATAGACTGGGATATTGAAATGGATGAGGACAGTCAAGGATTGTAAACATCAATGTTTTCAGAACCAGCAAAAAATTATGTTAGCATAGTGGTTATGTTTCTAACCTAGTAATCTAGAAGCCTGGGCTAATTATCCGGAGACTGTGAGTTCAAATCCCATCATGGCAGTTTGTGAATTTGAATTCAGTTAAATAAATAAATCAGGAATAAAAAGCTAATATTAGTAATGGTGACCATGAAACTATTGCATTGTTGTAAATCCAACCGGTTCACTAATGCCCCTCAGAGAAAGAATCATGCCATCCTTATCCGGTGTGCCTGTATGTAACACCAGACCCACAGCAATGTGGTTGACTCTTAACCGCCGTCAGAAATAGCCGAGCGATCCACTCAGTCGTACTAACCCGTTGCAAAATAGTGAAAGAATGAAACCGGCCAGAACACTAATCTAACTAGGCATCGGATTCAGACACACAGTCCAGTCAACTCTACAAAGTCTTCCTCACTAACATCTGGGGACTTGTGCCAAAATTGGGAGAGCTGTACCAAAGACTAGTCAAACAATAAGCTGACAGAGTCACACTCACAGAATCATGTCTATCAGTAAACGTGCCAGACCCTTCCATCACCAAGGAAACATCCATCATATACCACCTAACGCCCTAACTCAGCTGATGAGTCTTTACTCCTCCATGTTGAATACCACAGGGCACAACATGTACTATAGGTGGAGGACGACCATGTCCATCACCCAGAGTGGCGCAGTAGCACTTTTACTGACCGAGCTGGCTGAGTCCTGAAGGACATGGCTGTCAGACTGGGCTTGCAGCAAGTGGTGAAAGATCCAACACGAGGGAAACAACCTACTTGAACTTGTCCTCACAAATTTACCTGTCCCAGTTGCACCTGCCCATGACAGTATTGGTAGGAATGACCAGCGCACAGTATTTGTGGTAACGAAGTCCCGTCTTCACACTGAGGACACACTCCATCGTGTTGTGTAGCACTGCCGCCGTGCTAAACGGGATAGATTCAGACCACAAATACAAAAGCGAAATACTGCAGATGCTGGAAATCTGAAATAACAACAGAAAATCCTGGAATTATTCAGCAGGTCAGGCAGCATCTGTAGAGAGAGAAAGAGAGTTAACGTTACAGGTCGATGGCCCTTCGTCAAACTGGAAAAAGCTGAAGACGGAACGGTTGGGGAGGTAATTCCAAAGAGTGAGACACAGGTTATAGTAGACTATTTATAGAGTGAAGAGAATGGTGGATGCACAAGGCGCCGAAGTCATAGAAACAGAATCTTAGGATCATAGAATCTTACAGCACAGAATGAGGTCATTCGGCCGGTCCTGCCTGTGCCGGCTCTTTGAAAGAACTGTCCAATGTATTCCCACACCCCAGCTATTTCCCCACAACTCTGCTAATTAGTTATCTACAAATACATGACCAATTGCCTTTGGAAAATTTCTAAGTAATCTGATTCCGCCATTCTTCCAGGTAATGCGTTCCAGATTTAACAACCCTCTGTGTGAAAAAAAATCTCCGAATGTTCCCTCTACACAAGAACATAAGAACATAAGAAATAGGAGCAGGAGTAGGCCATTTGGCCCTTTGAGCCTGCTCCTCCGTCTAAGAAGATCATGGCTGATCTTCTACCTCATCTCCACTTTCCTGAACTATCACCATATCCCTTGATTGCCTTAATATTCAATGATCTAGTTTTTTTTGACAATTATTTTAAATCTATGACCTGTGGTTGTCGATCCACTCGCCCGAGGAAAAAGCTTCTCCCTACTCTATCGAAACCCCTCATTATTTTGAATATCTTTTTTAGTTTTCCCTTTAACCTTCTCTGCCTAAAGGAGAACAATCCGAGGGTTAGCTTTCTGATGGCAACAAATCAACCGAAGAAGCAATTGCAGCGAATTCCATAAAATACAATTGCACGGAGAAGTGAAAGGATCAGTATGTCAGAAGTGGGCGTTCGAACCCATGCCTGTAGTGAAGAGTATCGCGACTTGGGAACAGCACCTTAGTCCGCTCGGCCATCCGGACTCACAGCAAACAAGTGAAAAATATTCGCCTAAAGTGGGCCTCGAATAAATGACCCACAGATTAAGAAATAAAAACAAAAAATGGTGGAAATACTCAGTAAGTCAGACAGCATCTGTAGATAGAGAACCAGAGTTAACGTTTCAGGTCGATGACCCTTCGTCAGAACTGAAAAAGTTGGAGATGTAATAGGTTTTTAAGCAAGTGCAGGGGCAGGGAGTGGTGGGTGGGGAGGAATGAACAAAAGGGAAGGTCTGTGATAGGATGGAAGGCAGCAGAGATTATGAGACGAAAGGGATGATGGTGCAAGGCAAAAGGAGATGGTAATGGGACAAGTTAAGAAAGAAAAGATGGCTCTAGATGAAATGAAAATGGCAATGGCAGAATGAAAGACAGCTTCCATGTGAGAGAGAGAGAAAAATGGGAAAAAAAGATAGGGGCAGATGTTTTGTTCTGAAATTGTTGAAATCGATGTTGAGTCCAGAAGGCTGTAAAGGGCCTGATCGAAAGATGAGGTGCTGTTCCTCCAGCTTACGTTGAGCTTCATTGGAACAGTGTAAGAAGCCGAGGACAGTGAGGTCTGAGTGGGAGCGGAGAGTTGAATTAAAGTGACAGGTGACTGGAAGCTCGGGATCACCCTTACGGACTGAGTGGAGGTGTTCCGCTAAGCAGTCACCCAATCTGCGTTTGGTCTCCCCAATGTAGAGGAGACCGCATACTAAGCAGTGAATACAGTATACTAAATTGCAAGAAGTCCAAGTAAATCGCTGTTTCACCTGGAAGGGATGTTTGGGGCCCTGGACAGTGGGAAGGGAGGAGTTAAAAGGGCATGTGGTGCATCTCCTGCGCTTGCACCAGAAGGTGCCGGTCGAAGGGGAAGGGGAGTTGGGCGTGATAGAAGAGTGGGACAGTGTGTCGTGGAGGGAGCGGTCCCTTCGGAATGCTGAAATGGGAGGTGAGGGGAAGTTGTGTTTTGTGGTGGGATCACGCTGGAGGTGGCATAAATGGCGGAGGATGATCCGTTGAATGCAGAGGCTGGTGGGGTAAAAGGTGAGGACAAGGGGAACCCTATCGCGGTTCCGGGAGGGAGGGGAAGGTTTAAGAGCAGAAGTGCAGGAAATAGAATGGACACGATCAAGGGCCGTGTCAAACACAATAGAGAGGAAATCTCGGTTGATGAAAAAGGAAGAAACATCGGAAGCACTGGTCTGGAAGGTGGCATCGTCATAGAAGATGTGGCGGATACGGAGAAACTGGGACAATGGAATAGAAATTCAGAACACTCCTGGTTCCCCCCTATAACAGACCTTCCATTTTGTTCTTTCCTCTCTTTCACCCACTTTCCATGCCTTTGTACTTGCTTAAAACCTGATACATTTCTAACTTTATCAGTTCTGATGAAATGGCATTAACCTGAAACTTGTAGAATTCGCAAATTATCGCGATTTCGAAATAACGAGATAGAGACATACAGTTTCGTACAAACAGCTTTATTTCAGCAAAATGCTGTCAGGTTTCAAAACGGACACAAGCAGCCTGTAAAATGGCCGCCGCGCCTCGTGGCAGAAGGTTCCAGACTTTCAGTAGGCAGACAAGATGGCGGTTCAATAAACATTTCAGCAAGATCGGACAGTACTCAGCATATTGATATAAGACAAGGCGCGATTGTTTTGCATTTTAACACCTAAGAAATATAAGTGCTGGAATCGGTTTTCCATGCACAAACGAGGGCTATTGTACTGGGCAATCAAGGGCCCATCCAAAGACATTGATACGCAAAGTCCCCGCGGCTCTATGATGAGAGAGCCGTTCGCGGGTACTCACAGCAAGAATTCGGAGGCCCCCAAAACCCCTCCAGGGAGACTCCTAGCCGGTTCCACAATGGGTGAAATATTAACGGGTACTTAGACAGTTACAAGTATCACCGAAACCCATTAACGACAAGAACCACCCCATACAAGAAGTTTGAGCGCCAAAACATGACAAAAGATGAACATTAAGATTGGGCGGGAGATAACGAATTACAGTACTATAACTGTAGTGTCCAAACGTCCATCTTTGTCTTATCCCGGACGACTCTTGACTCTCTTATTCTCTGCCGACCACCGACTCGAGCTCTTGACTCTTATTCTCTGATCCGCTGATCCTTCTGGGGTCGACCTCGTGGCTTGCCACGAAAATCTGTGGAGAGCTGGTCTGCAAAGGCCTGCAAGCGGGCGCACCATCCCGAGAGGTCGGTAAACGGTGTTGGATCCAAAGGCCCGAGAGGAGATGAGATGAGATGAGATGAGAAGAGAAGAAGAAGACTACACGTGCCGCAGCGGTCAGTAAGCCCCGACTGCGCCCGAAAATCGATTAATCACTTCTTTGAATTTTATCGGCTACTCCACAACTGGCACCAGAAGACTCTTCTTCGAGTTTTACCGAACGGGTGTCGGCAGAGGAAGACTCTTCTTCGAATTTTATCAGGAATCCGAGGTCAACACAGATTTTCATGGCAGCAGACGGTCCAGCCTGCTAGCCGGAGCAGAGCGAGTAAACAAGTGGGGTACAGAGACCCCTGATCAACTCTTGAATAGTCAGGTGTTGTGGTGAAAACATCCGAGCATCGTTTTAGAATTCTCCGAGTTATCACGAGTGGTGAGCATGATTCTCGATCCTACAGATCTAGATTAGGACAGGTATTAATAGGGTAGGGTTTTTGTTTTAAGGATAATTATAACGTGTGTCCCCTTTTCCGATGTGTCGTGCGCTCCTCGTTTCCCTAAACCTAGTTTCATAAATGTATGTAAGCTTGTACTGTCATTAATCTGTGCTTATGACATGTATTTCGTAATCTTGAACAACATGCAATAAAGATTTTCCATTTCGTACTATTCAGCCGGGTCTACCTGAGATTTCTCTGCATTATTGCTCTTGCACCTAAGTCCAGTGTCAGAACCGTAAGGGCGAGGGGGTCGAACCATTCACAGGTGTCTAGTTTTACCAGGCTGGCTGGAGACCAGAACAGGCAACGAGGCCTAACCCCGCACTAGCACCCAGGCTAAGCACAGAGCCACCCGAACCCCTTACAGGAAATGGCGACCACGAAGGGAAACTGGTAGCGAGAAAGTAATGTGTTAGACCCTGGTTTGAATGGGCGAAATGTTATGGAAGAGAGAATAGCCGATTATGTTTTTGGGAAAGTTAATTTGACTAAGAGATGGATAAGTGACCTGCTGGTGGATAAGCGTCCGCAAGACGCAGCCATCAGGTGGACAGGTAGCAAAGAACACAAAAAATCGGTAGAGAAAGCGGTTTGGCTGATGTGTTATAAAAGGCAAGTCCAGATTTCGGACCAGGTCATCGTAGCACAGGCAGCTCAGATCAAGGGTTTGGAGGTGGAGATGGAAGAAAAGTTCGCGGGGGGGGCAGCAGCTCATCGCGTCCTTAAATGCGTTGCATCAGGAACGCCAGCTAGTCGCCAACCACCATGAGACGAAAATAGATTACCTCGAGTGCCAGGTCACTGAGGCAAAATTAAATGAGGGCAGAATCAGGGAACGATGTGCCCGCCTAGCTGCTCAAATAAAAGCCCAGGAAGAGAGCTTAGAGGGAGTTAGTGCGGCATATAAAATGTCCCTCGAAGATAAGCATGAGGGGGCCGACCACACCTTAAAGAGGCCCTGAAGAAAGTGCACGGCATGGTGTGCCTTATCAGCCCATCAGCACACCAGCCGCCGGTGGGTGGGGAATTCCAAAAATCCCTACCAAACAGAGCAGAGGAGGTATTTGCCACTGTGCCCTCCGCGCCACCCAGCTATTCAGCAAACTGGGTAAGGGAGGAAGTGGTAGAAGTAGAGGAAGTGGTCCCTGAGGTAGTGCAGCCCCCTGAGGTAGTAGTGAAGCCGGGACCGTTGTGTCCGGTCACGGGCCACAAGAGAGGCCCGGACAGAGAAAATGGGGAAGCGGGGAATCTCCTCAACCAGCTTGTGTTGCCTCACAGCTCACACCAGCTGAGGGCTATGATCAGTCATGTACGGAAGCTGTCCGAGTCAGACGACCCTTCCGTACATTTCAGGGAGGTAGAGCAGTCCGCAGCCATTAACGGCTGCGACGATGGTGAAAGGGCTAAAATGCTGCTGTTCTCCTTAGACAGCTCGATCCTCCAGTGTCTCTCAGACGCGAGTAAAAGGGGTAATAGGACCTATGAGGAGTTAAGAGAGGAGGTCCTGGAAGTGTCGGGGGCGGACGAAGAAGGTCCGTTTGTTAAATTGGGACAGACTATGCAGATGTAGGGAGAACCCCCGAAGGTTTTTGCTGACAGGCTGTGGCCGGTATATCGGCATAGCTGCCCAGGCGCGACAGCGCGTCACCACATAGACGGTGTCGGTTTAGCCCACTGGCTCAGATGTTTAGTAGCCAACAGCTTCCCAGCCGTCAGGGAGCAGGCCAAAGTGTGGTTTGACCGCACTAACCTCATCACAACTGAGGAGTCGGTCTTAAACCAACTCACGGTAGGGTACCGTAATACTAGGAGTACGGGAGCGCGTCCCCTTAAGGGAAAGGTGCATGAGGCACGATCCGCAGCCCCGGCTCAAAAGGAGTGACATCAGGAGGCAAATCGCATCCCGCAAGCCAGTAACGCTTGTTTCATGTGCAGAAAGACAGGGCACTGGCGCAAGAACTGCAGGAACCCTTGGAAGGAGTCCAGGGATAAAAATCCCACAGCCCGAGCCCAGGTGCCTGCCTCCGATAAGGGAGCTGGTGTGCATATCCATCCCGATGCGATAGAATCAATGCTGGGAGCCATGCGGACCCTCATGATTTCGCAAGGGAGGGTGGCAGTTGCTACCAGCCCCGCAGATGCCGCAGCCCCGTCCGCCGGAACCCAATGACTGGAGCCCGCACAGCCCATCTACCTGTGTCCGCTCAGCTATGATGCGTGGAAACGAACCCTGGTGGAGATGGAGGTAGAGAAGCAGAAGGGTAGTTAATTGTTGGACACGGGAGCTTCATGCACCGTGATTCATACGGATAGCCCCTTTGACTCACCACTGTCTACCAAGGTCCCATACACACTGACGGGGTTCATGGGAAAAGAGCAGGCTGGCGCGTTCTCCATTTCGCTCTCCATTCATTTAGGAGCACTCCACACCACGTGGAAGTGCATACTGATGAAATGGCAAGAGGGGGGTGGGAGAGGCATCCTCGGATCAGATCTCCTATCAGAGCACGGGATCCTCGTGGACCTTAGGAATCACTGTCTCTGGGGAGCCAAGGGTGGAAAAGGCAAGGTAGTGGTAATCCCGGGGGAGGAAGGTAAAGGGGCCCTGTGTACCATGAAGCCATCCGGAGGCTACGACCTCGGGCTTATGGTCGCGGATGTCCCAACGGACATGCAGACGTACGTGTCAGATAATATGCACGCGTTTGCAACCCACAAGCATGATTGTGGGAGGTTTACCGGGTTTGAGGTCAGCGTAGACGGGGACCCCATGACCCGGCCCCAAAAGCAGTATAACTTCCCCAAAGAAGCAGAACCCGATATGGAGACAGCACTGTCCTCCTGGGTGCAGCAGGGCGTGTTGAGACCGATAGCCACACACGTGAACTCCCCATTATGGCCGGTGAGGAAGCCGGATAATTCGTGGAGGGCCACGGTGGACTACAGAGTCCTCAATAGTAACATTCCCGCCTGCACGCCCACGGTAGCAGCATTTGCTGACCTAATAGGGAGTATCCCAGCATCCGCGACCAGGTTCACGGTGCTGGATATCTCGAACGGTTTTTGGTCCATCCCGCTGCCGCGAGAGGACCAGTACAATTTGCCTTTACTTTCAAAGGACAACAGTACACGTGGAACTGTTTGCCACAGGGTTTCCACAACAGCCCCAGTATTTTCCACCAGTGTATGGCAGGAAGTTTAAAGGAGTTTAGTCAGCCCAATCAGATAGTGCAGTACGTGGATGATTTGCTCCTATTTACGGACACAAGGGAGGAGCATGGAACACTGCTGGCCGAGTTATTGGAGCTGCTAGCGAGAAAGGGTTTTAAAGTTAACCCTAAGAAAGCACGTAGCGGTCAGCAGGAAGTAAAATTCCTGGGGCTGACCATTCGCGCTGGGGAAAGAGCCATAGATAAGGCTAGGAGGGAGTCGGTGCAAGAGTTACCGATTCCCAACACCATAAGGGGTGTGAGGTCCTTTTTGGGACTGACCGGTTACTGCAGAGACTTCATCGAAGACTATGCGGCCACAGCAGCGCCGCTGCTCCGACTCCTCCATAAGGGAGTGGAGTGGTCTTGGGACGAGGGCTGCCAGGCAGCCTTCGAGAAGTTAAAAAGGAATTTGCAGACCGCGCCAGCTTTAGGGGCCATAGACGGGGGGAAGGAGTTTTTCCTGGAGGTAGCTGCCAGCGGAGACAGCTTGAGCGCTGTGCTGCTCCAAGAGCGTCACGGCAAGCTGAGGCCGGTTGTCTGTTCGTCCAGGGTGTTAACGGATGTGGAGAGGAGTTTCTCCAATTGCGAAAGGCATCTTTTAGCCACGCATTGGGCTGAGAAAAGATCAGCGATCTTCAAAGGGCTCTCTCCCATCACTCTCCTCACCCATCACACACCGACTATGATGCTTCTCGATGGGAGGATCAAGGATGGGACCGCAAGCAGCGCTCGAATTGCGCGCTGGACCGTTCTCCTCTCCCAGATGGATCTTAGAGTTAAAGGTCTTTGCGAGCCCAGGCTTGCGGCCAACTTGGTATACCCCGGTGCAGCCCACCAGTGTTCGGTGGAAGGGGTGTGGGAAGTCAACATGGGTTTGCGGGCCGGGATACATCCCACAGGGCGCGAAATTTATGTTGATTGGTCCAGCACAGTGTCCGCTGGCGAACGACTCACAGAGTGTGGAGTTTATGACCCTGCGGCAAACCTTGCCCTGGCGATTAAGCTCCCCAGCACCATGAGCGCGCAGCAGGCTGAGCTGTCTGCGGTGGCGTATGTCATTACCCACCCAGAAATTTTCCCAACCCCATACATGATTTGCTCAGACAGTATGTTCACATGCAATTCATGTACGGAATACCTGGCCATTTGGTCCCGCCGTGGATACACCTCCGCGGACGGGCGACCTTTAACGGTGAAGCCCTTGCTCGAAAAGATCCTAGCAGCAGTAGGGGAGGAAGGGGAGATTTTCATCCATAAGGTGAAGGTTCACTCCTCCACAGAGCCCCGTGGGGAGGGCAACCAGCAGGCGGATGCGCTAGCCAGGGAAGGTGCCCGTAACGGCATTTTCTGGGACCCCTATGGGCCCGGACCCGTGGCAGCGATCCAAGGTAGGGACGGGAATCCCGGGAACACCAGGGTAGCATTGCCCCTAGACCTTAAGACCGTCCAGAACCAGGACCCCGCCCTAAAAGCAGTTCGCAGAACCATTGCTGAGGGCAAGCAGGTAGAGGGTCCGTACAGAACGGCAACCCTCTCCGTCAAAGAAGGCATGCTGTTCCGCGAGGAGCAGTGGGTTGTGCCGCAGCAGCACAGGAGGGAATTCCTCCAGTTGGCTCATGAGGGGGGCGGGGGCAGGGCACCCCGGGCCCGAGGTTACATGGCAACGGGTAGAGCAGGCAAGATGGTGGCCGGGACTCAGGGAGCAGGTCCGCGAGTTCTTTGCAAGCTGTCTTGTGTGCGCTGCAAACAACCCAGACCTCCAGAAAAGGAAAGTGCCCATGGGGCACATCAGGAGGGTAGAGGGACCCTGGCAGTCGATCCAGATCGACTATATAGGGCCCCTGCCCACCACCCAGGGAGTCTATAAATACTGCCTCGTCTTGGTGGACGTGTTTTCCAAATGGGTGGAAGCCTTCCCCTGTAGAACAGCTACGGCGCTGGGTACTGCAAAAATCTTGGTCCGGGAAGTGTTCTCGCGGTGGGGACTCCCCCGTTTCGTGGAGTCAGACCAAGGGAGTCATTTCACCAGCCAGGTGATGCAGAACACCCTCATGCTTTTGGGCATTGAAGGGAAGTGGCACGTAGCGCACAATCCCCAGTCAGCCGGGATTGTTGAACGCATGAACCGGACCCTGAAGGAGAAATTGAGGAAAGAGACTATGAACTCGCCCCAAAAATGGGCGCAGGTTCTGCCTCTAGTCCTCATGGGGATCCGGGCCAGTCAGTCGAAAAGTACGGGGTATTACCCGCACGAGGTGATGACTGGGAGGATCATGCGAACCCCCACCCATGTGCTAGCGCCGGTGCTCACTGAGGGTCAGCTCCAAGAGGTAAGCAAGGACAAGTTCGTCCAGACCCACTTGGAGCGCCTGAAGCAGGGTTATGAGCAGGCGGCTGGGAACATGGTAAGGCAGCATCAGGGCAATCGCCTGTTGCTGGAACCCCGCAAGAAACAGGAGTGGGAAATAGGAGACCAAGTCATGGTCAGAAGCTATGCCAGAGTAGGGAGTCTGGAACCATTGTACATGGGACCCTACAGTATTGTAGATAAGGCGAGTCCCATGGTATACGCCGTAAAGGTACCTCGACGCACGAAGTGGTTCCAAGTAAATCAGTGCAAACTGTATAAGCCGGGTGCACAAGGGCCAACCACAGGGGCCAAACCTGCGAGTGGGGACACACAGCCCCGGGTAGGACCGCAGGGCACGCAGGCTGGCAAAGCAGCTTGCATCAGGGGAGAGGACATCCTAGCAAAATGTAGGATCCTTTATTGGGGTTGGGAGTCAGATGAGGAAGAGTTCAAAGAGGTCGACCAAGATAGTGACCCGAGCGAAGAGGAGCTGGGATCGGAGGACGAAAGGTTCGCCCCCGATTCAGGTAAAGGAAGATAGGGACTGCGAGTGGAGGTCCACACAGGGTGGAAGCAGAAGCTGCAGGTCCCGAAATCAGGGGGGCGGAGCTAGGGGAGGCGGAGCCAGCGGCTGTGGTGGGACCACAGGACGTGGCGATGGAAGTCTCAGAGCCCAGCCCGTCCGCCTTGGAAGTCTTGCCCTCGGTGGAGGTAGGGACTGCGAGTGAAGGGCCGCCTACTGGGCCAAGTAGGGCGGTGCCAGAGACTGCTGATCACGAGTTGAGGGAGGCGGAGCCAGGGGAGGCGGAGCCAGCGGCTGTGGTGGGACCACAGGTCGCGACGGTGGAAGTCTCGAAACCCGGTCCGTCGGTCCTGGAGTTCTTGCCCCCGGTAGGCCCCCGTAGGTGAAGTCGGACACCCCAGCCCAGGAAGATATGGTCAAGTCCCCAGAGTGTCCCAAGGCGTAGGTTCAAGGCTAGGCAGCCCAGGGAGAGCCCAGTCACAGCCCAGCAGCAACAGGCTGCGGCAGATCAAAGGGGGGGGGGGGGTCAGCGCCCACCCACCGTCGGGAAAAGCTTGTGGCCGCCTTCACAGAATTTGAATAGGCCGCCTTGGGAACGGGCGGCGCTGTACAGTTTTATAAGATAAGTTAGAAGTTTTATAGTTTGTAATTCTTGTAAGTTTTATAGTTTCATTTTGATAAGTAAAAGATAAATGATGGGAGTTTAGATTAGGTTTAGTTAAAAGATCTATCCAGTGCACATGTCTTCTTACGTGAGGCGAGGTCAGGGGACCCGCTCACCCTTCACAAAAGCCAGAGACTCTTGGGAGGCTGGCTACATCATTTTATCTGATCACTGGAATCAAGGAAGGATGGAACGGATTCTGATAGTGCTCGCGGCAAGCGGATGTGGACTGGCCTATCGAGGCCACACCAAGGATGTCGTGGTGTTTGGATGCTCCGGGGACACGGCCCCCATCACGGTGGATGCGACCGGGAGGCGAGAGGCTGAGGAGACCGCCATTTATTTCCACAAGGGAAGGTGCCAGGATGGCTGGGAACGAATTCAACTGAATACTCCAGCACAACGGGTTTTGCCTACAAAGAGACTTCTTTGATGTGCCCCAAAGTGAGGATCATCGCACCCAGAGTCAGCGTCACCGTCGGCAAACGGATTTGTTTAACTTGTATTGGGAATGTCCCATTGAGCCGATGGTGGTGGCTACGAAAGCTGAGCAGAAATATGAGGAATTCTTCTGTCGAGTGGGAGCGACTGGGTAATAATACCCATCGGACAATTACGGGGACTAACAGGCAATTGAAAGTCTGTTGGGACAAATGGTGGGAACTGGATGAGGGAATTTATGTGTGTATGTGGGGGTCAAAGCACGTTTGCCCCAAAGGCATCTCCATATTTTTTGTGAATCAGTGGCAGGATTATGAGAAAGGGATGAGGTGGGATTTTAGCACCAGGGGGTGCGGAGCCCCTTGCTCTCCGATCCCGGTAAACGCCACTGAACTCATTACGCGCCCACGCAAGGCCCCGCCCACGATTCCGGTGGTTTTGGCTCAGGAAGAAGGGTGCCCTAAAACCAGTAAGGGACCCGGGAATGGTTTGGTACTGGTCCCTACAGACCAGATACTATTTCAGGGGGTACATTACGCGGTGGCCTCGGTGATTTTAAATCTCACCGAGGTGCGGTTGCCAGAGTGGTGCCCCTAAGAGATGGAACAGTTGTACCAGGTCCTGTTGACCAATATGTTTAGACAATTTAATGAATTCGATTTTGCGGAGATTGATAAAACAAGTTTGTACACCACACCACATGAAGTTTTGGGCCAGGTGGGGAGACAAAGAAGGGGTTTTGTGAACGACATGTTCACTGCGTTCAATACAGGGACATCTGTGGTCAACACTCTAGATAACGTGGATTTGCAGACCTAGATTAATGGTTTAAAAACTCAATTAAAGAATATCCTTACAGACGAAAATAAGGTGGTAGGATCTGGGTTACATGAAGACCAGGCCATGACGCTCCATTTAAAGGAAATTATAGCTGAACTGGAGAAACATGCGCGTACGGTAAATGCCCTGATCAGGGAAGATCGGAATGCATCCGATCAGGCTGCGCAGAACGAGGTGTGCGTGCTCTATGGGGCGTGGTTACTGGGCGAGGGCCGCAGTAATTTGGAGGATTTAAAACAAGGTTTGGTCCCGTCCTGGATAAGTAACAAACACCTGCAGGCGCTCCACCCTTTTCAGAACGCATTAAGCCCGTGCCAGCTCAGGCTAGCTTCAGAAGCATATCCAGTCCCCGTGGACTGCGGACGGTCAAACCATACCATTACGGGTATAGTTTTACGTATGCCGGTTTTGGGCGACACAGCAAAGCCCGCCCCAGTGTATCGGGTAGAGAACATTGGTGTCATTCATGGGGGAGCCCACATTCGCTATGCAGCGGTCCCACCTTACGTCATCCACTGGGAGCAAACGATGACAGGTACAGATCTCTCTGGTTGTCGTGGCAGGGGAGCACATATAATCCTGTGTCTCCAGCACTTGAATGCCTTTTTATCACCACAGTGCGGGTTCAGAACGGCTGGCGCCAAGCCCATGAATTGCACCATGGAGGCAATGGCACAAGATCATGTGCCTCCGCAGGTGGCATACATAGGGGGTGGAACATATTGTGTTACCACTGCAGCGCAACACTACCAGCATGGAAACCGTAACCGGTGTCCGGTGAGTGACAGCAGTTTCTGTTTTAAACCCAGGGCTGAAGTTCAAGTGGCACAGCAGCGAATTGTCCCGATCCCTGAACCATCCACTGTTCATCTAACAGTAAAAGAGAATTTTACCGACTTGCAGCGATTCGTCGCACATTTCGGATACATCATTCCCCCTCTCCCTGAACACCTCACCAAACTTGTGAAAGCCGTTGCGGTTTCGCAGGAACATTTTTATACCCTTGAGCAAAAGACTGTCACGATTGGGTCAGAGATCCTAGACATAGTAATCCCACCGTGGTGGGATCTGTTCACCAACATCGAAGTGCCTTCCTGGATTAGAATAGCCTCCCACATTTTAGTTGTATGCCAGGTCATAATTGTAGTATACCTGTTGGTCGTGCACTGTAAGAGAGGCAAGCGCCTCACAGAACAGGAAAACACAGGAGAGTGGCGAGAGCGTTACGTGCGCGTGCACGGAGAAAGCGCCGCGTAAACGGCCAGAGTGACGACACTCCAGTTTTTCCATGTTGTGTCTCGTAGTTGTTTATTGATTGTTATTTTTCTTAGAACCTGTAGCTAAGTTTGGAATTCGGTTTTTTAAAAAGAGTTGTTCTTGGATTATTTTTAATTTTGTGTTGTTAAAATGGTTGTGTGATTGTTTTGTTTTTCTTTTCCTGAATAATAAAAAAAAACATGCACATACAGGTGGTGCAAGAGGCATCGGCCTGTTACACCTGGAAGACATACACGCGGTGTAAGTTAAAGGCAAATACTGCCAACGGTTTGATAAAATTATAATTTTTCCCTGGGAAATAAGCACGACACGGAGACCCTAGATAGTTTTAAGTCAAAGGAATATTTGGATATGGAGAATCGAGATATTGTTGCTCACCACCACTTTTAATTGATACGATAAGCGGAGTTATTCGCATCAACAGGAGGGACTGTAGAATTCGCAAATTATCGCGATTTCGAAATAACGAGATAGAGACATACAGTTTCGTATAAACAGCTTTATTTCAGCAAAATGCTGTCAGGTTTCAAAACGGACACAAGCAGCCTGTAAAATGGCCGCCGCGCCTCGTGGCAGAAGGTTCCAGACTTTCAGTAGGCAGACAAGATGGCGGTTCAATAAACATTTCTGCAAGATCGGACAGTACTCAGCATATTGATATAAGACAAGGCGCGATTGTTTTGCATTTTAACACCTAAGAAATATAAGTGCTGGAATCGGTTTTCCATGCACAAACGAGGGCTATTGTACTGGGCAATCAAGGGCCCATCCAAAGACATTGATACGCAAAGTCCCCGCGGCTCTACGATGAGAGAGCCGTTCGCGGGTACTCACAGCAAGAATTCGGAGGCCCCCAAAACCCCTCCAGGGAGACCCCTAGCCGGTTCCACAATGGAAGAAATATTAACGGGTACTTAGACAGTTACAAGTATCACCGAAACCCATTAACTACAAGAACCACCCCATACAAGAAGTTTGAGCGCCAAAACATGACAAAAGATGAAGGTTAAGATTGGGCGGGAGATAAGGAATTACAGTACTATAACTGTAGTTTCCAAACGTCCATCTTCCTCTTATCCCGGCCGACTCTTGACTCTCTTATTCTCTGCCGACCACCGACTCGAGCTCTTGACTCTTATTCTCTGATCCGCTGATCCTTCTGGGGTCGACCTCGTGGCTTGCCACGAAGATCTGTGGAGAGCTGGTCTGCGAAGGCCTGCAAGCGGGTGTACCATCCCGAGAGGTGGGGAAACGGTGTTGGATCTGAAGGCCCGAGAGGAGATGAGATGAGATGAGATGAGAAGAGAAGAAGAAGACTACACGTGCCGCCGCGGTCAGTAAGCCCCGACTGCGCCCGAAAATCGATTGTTCACTTCTTTGAATTTTATCGGCTACTCCACAACTGGCACCAGAAGACTCTTCTTCGAGTTTTACCGAACGGGTGTCGGCACAGGAAGACTCTTCTTTGAATTTTATCAGGAATCCGAGGTCAACACAGATCTTCATGGCAGCAGATGGTCCAGCCTGCTAGCCGGAGCAGTGTGAGTAAACAAGTTGGGTACAGAGACCCCTGATCAACACGTGAATAGTCAGGTGTTGTGGCGAAAACATCCGAGCATCGTTTTAGAATTCTCTGAGTTATCACGAGTGGTGAGCATGATTATCGATCCTACAGATCTAGATTAGGACAGGTATTAATAGGGGAGGGTTTTTGTTTTAAGGATAATTATAATGTGTGTCCCCTTTTACGATGTGTCGTGCGCTCCTCGTTTCCCTAAACCTAGTTTCATAAATGTATGTAAGCTTGTACTGTCGTTAATCTGTGCTTATGACATGTATTTCGTAATCTTGAACAACATGCAATAAAGATTTTCCATTTCGTACTATTCAACCGGGTCTACCTGACTTTTCTCTGCATTATTGCTCTCGCACCTAAGTCCAGTGTCAGAACCGTAAGGGCGAGTGGGTCGAACCACTGACAGGTGTCTAGTGTTACCAGGCTGACTGGAGACCAGAACAGGCAACGAGGCCTAACCCCGCACTAGCACCCAGGCTGAGCACAGAGCCACCCGAACCCCTTACAAACTTTAACTCTGTTTCTCTCTCTACAGATGTTACTTGACCTGCTGAGTATTTCCTGAACTTTCTGTTTATATTTAAGATTCAGAACTGATCAAGTAGCTCAACACACCCATGAGGCTCTGTGGACAAACAGCTGCAGCAAAATTCTACGCAACAATAATCTGCAAACTTATGGCCCGGCATGTCCCTTACTCTACCATTAACATCAAACCAGAGGACCGAACGTGGTTCAGTGAGGACAGTAGAAGAGATTGCCAGGAGCAGCATCAGGCGCACCTAAAAATGAGGCGTCAACTGGTAAGGCTGCAAAATGCATGTTGAACTGAAGAAGCAGCATGCTATGGACAGAGCTGAGTGATTCCACAACCAGCGGAACAGGTCAAAGATCTGCAGTGCTGTCGCATCCAGTCGTGAAAGTTGATGGGTTTACAACCGTCTTCAGCCAGAAGTACCGAGAGTATGATCCATCTCGGCCTCCTCCTGAGGTCCCAAAACATCTTCAGTCAATTTGAACAAATCCACGTGGTATCAGGAAACGGCGGAGCGCACGAGATGCAGCAAAGGCTCTTAGCCCCCAGCAACATCCCGGCTGTAGTGCTGAAGAATTGCGCTCCAGAACTAGTCGTGACTCCAACCTAACTATTGCAGTACAGCAACAACACTGGAGCTATCCGAAAAAGTGGAAAATTACCCAGGATTTTCTTGTTCAGACACAGGACAAATCCAATGCGGCTAATTACTGCCCCATCAGACTAATTTCAATCATCAGCAAAGTGATAGAAGAAGTTATGTGCTGTCAAGCTGCTCTTACTCACCACTAACGTGCCCACTGATGCTCAGCTTGGGTTTCGCCAGGACTGCTCAGGTGCAGACCTCATTACAGCCTTGGTCCAACCATGGCAAAGGTCTGAATTCCAGGGGTGAGGTGGAAGTGACTGCCCTTGACAGCAAGGAAGCATTCGACCGACTGTGACCCTAACTGTGCAAAAACTGAAGTCAATGGGAATCAGGCGCAATACTCTGCAGTCATACTTAGCACAAAGTGATTGTTGGGAGACCAATAACCTCCGCCCCAGCAGATCGCTACATTACTTCCTCAGGCCAGTGTCCTTTTCTGAACCAACTTCAGACGCTTTATCCATGACTTTCGCTCTGTCATATGGTCAGAATGGGCATGTTTTCGCTGATGTATTTCAGTGTTCCATTCGTGTGATGAAATATTCTTCACTTTCCTGGATGATTGCAGCTCAAGCCACACTCAGCAATCTCGAAACAACCGAACACAAACAGTCCGCTTGATCAGCATCCCATCCACCATCTTAAAAATTCACTTCCACCACCACCGGCGCACCGTAGCTGCAGTGTGTACCATTTACAAAATGCACTACAGCAACTCGCCAAGACTTATTCTACAGCGTCTCGCAAACTCGTGACTTCTTGCATCTAGAAGGACAAGGGCAGCAGGCGCAGGGGAGCACGATCATCTCCAAGTTCCAATGCAAGTCACACAACATTCCTGACTTGGAAATATATCGCCGTTTCGACATCGTCGCTGTTTCAAAATCCTGGAGCTCCCTGTCCAACTGTACTGTGGGAGTAACTTCACCACACGGACTACAGCGGTTCAAGAAGGCGACTCACCACCACATACTCAAGGAAAACTATGGATGGACAATAAAGGCTGTCCTTGCCAGCGCTGCTCTCATCCCGAGAATGCATAAATAAAATAAAAGATAACTTTTTCATTGTCCCTTTGTGTTGCTGATCTCTAGTTAATGGATACTTTATTTTCTTGAATATCAGATGGCAACTGAGCTGGGAGACATCAGCAACTCCATTCACAGCGCAGCCTAGTACCCAGAACCTGTCACTACATCGTCGCTTTGGATAAAGTAAACTTGAATGCGATATCATAACATTTTAACCACCTCTATTAGATCAAAAAATAAATGTTAATATATATTGTTTTCTTTTAAAGCCGTCCCCATTGTTGTAACTTTCAGAGACTGTGGCTGTACCGTTCTTGCGTTGGAGACGTTGTACATAGAACTCCGGAGTTGAAAATGAAATTAGCAAATAATAGGATTTTTGCACGAAACGCATATTTTCAGTTACCAGGAAATTTTTAATCTACGTATTGTGGAGCCCCGAAATCCAGCAGTTTTTCAAGTGGTGATAAGAATCCTATAGACCCGTAGAGCACTTCTGGGCCACGAGCCACACAATGCCTGACGTTCCCGGCAGCATCTGCATCAGCTCTTTGACAATAAGTTCTACTCTGAGATGGACACCACCATCGTGGCTCTCTCCTGTCTCTCTCTGTCTCTCTTTCTATGTCCCTCTCTCCTTCTGTCGGTCTCTCGCACTCTCTGTCTGTCTGTCTCACTCCTGTCTACCTATAAATTTCACCCCTGTCAACTTCTGACTCTCTGTCGCTCTCTCTCTCTCTCTGACTCTCTCTGCCCCTCCCTCCTTCTGTCGGTCTTTCCCTCTCTCTGTCTTTCTCTGACTGTCTGTCTCTCTCTCTCTCTATCGCTAACTCTTCTCACGGTTTCCTTGTCCCTCAATCAGCACTTTCAATTTCTTCTCTTCATAGGCAGTCCCTCTGAACCGATTATTTATTACTTTTCATTTAGCTTTCCATTGTTGTCGCTTTTCTCAGTTTCCTGTTGTTTCTATCCTACTCACTTTCTGTAATTTTTCTATTCCAGTTCTTCCTCTGTTTCTGGGCTTCTGTCCCTTAACACCAAATCAGTTTTCGCACCTTCTGATTCTTCCTCGTTTCAGCAGTAGTATCCTTCCCTCATTCCATTTCTCTATCCTTTCTATCCTTTTTTCAGTTCTCATTCTTTCTACCTTTCGCTCTGTTTGTGGTTCTCTCTTTCTCACTCGGTTTCTCTGTATCTTTCAGTCTCTCTCTCCTCTCTTTATCGCTCTGTCTTCGTCTATCTATGTGGCCTTCCCAGTCTAACTGCATCATTCTCTCTTTCCCACATTCTCTTCCATATCTCCTTCTTAATCTCTATATGTGTGTCCCTCTGTCCTTGTCTGTCTATCTGTTTGTCTGTTTCTCTCTCTCTGTACAATATACACGAAAACAATATAATTAATACTGAAGAAAATACTCCTGTGGGTCCAGGCCCACAGCGTAATCTTCGCAATAGGGTAGCTGAATGTTTAAGACGTTAGACTGAAGACCCAATAAAGGTTTTCGTGAATTCGAACCCCACTCCAGATAGTTCTGATCATCTATCAGTCTAATGTTTGAATGCGTCTTGAGTGTTTAACAAGTCCGCATTTAATTAGTCAGGTAATTTAAAACAAGTGAATCTTCCATGCTTTTACCTGTCTGTGCGTTCAGATTCAATCCCATAGTTCATTATTTACATATATTGTTGATGACCAGAAGGCTTTCCCAGTAAATCAGCAAACCAAAAAAATGAATGAAACGGGACCCGAGTCATTTCCCGGCAGAATTTCCTGTGCAGATCGATGGAAAATCAGCCCGAGGCCGTCCTGGGAATTGCGGTGGAAGATCCAAAAGCTCAGATAAAGAGGTTGTACTTAACTCAATGGATATGGAATCGAAATTTCTCACTTTTAATGGGAAGCGTACTGGATGGGGAAACATGAATGGAATGGGAAATATTAATGTCTGGGAAACATGAACGAATTGGGAAACATTGATGAATCGGCTACAGCAAAAGAACTGAGAACCGTTTATAATCGGCAAACAACAATCATTTAAAATCGTCAATGATTTGGTGGATTATCAATAGATTGGAATCAATCGATGAATCACGCAATATCAATCATTTGGAAACTACGATTGAGGAAATGTTTGAGTAAATTAATTTATTTTCGTAATTACTAACATCTGGAACACGTCTTCTCTATTTGTCTGTCTCCCTGCAATAGAAATGAGAACTTAAAGTGTAATTAATACTGATCGCTACTCTCGAGAAAACGGTCCGGCAAATTGTTAAATGTTCAAAGTTTGCAAGGGCAGTTTGACATTCCAGCTGAGATGGCGCGGGACAAGGAGAGAGGAGTCTTAATAAGCCTGGCAAATTTTTTTTGAATAAGATGGAAATCTAAAAGCTGGTACAGATAGTGATCGAACACAGGCTCCTGGATTCAGGGGACCGACGCCTTTCCACTTCGACTGGGAAAGTTAATGGACAGATACTATCAATGGATTGGGAAAGTGAGTGGAAAAATACCGTGAATGTATTGGGAAAGTGAATGGACAGATACCATCAATGGATTGGGGAAATCGATGCACAGATACCATCACTGGTTTGGGAAAGTGAATGGAGAGATACCATCAATAGATTGGGAAAGTGAATGGACAGATACCATCACTGAATTGGGGAAATCGATGCAGAGATACCATCAATGGATTGGGAAAGTGAATGGACAGATTCCATCAATGGATTGGAAAAGTGAATGGACAGATACCATCAATAGATTGGGAAAGTGAATTGACAGATACCATCAATGGATTGGGAAAGTGAATGGACAGCTACCATCAATAGACTGGGAAAGTGAATGGACAGATACCATCAATGGATTGGGAAAGTGAATGGACAGTTACCATCAATGGATTGGGAAAGTGAATGAACAGATACCATCAATAGATTGGGAAAGTGAATGGACAGATACCATCATTGGATTGGGAAAGTGAATGGACGGATACCATCAATAGATTGGGAAAGTGAATGGACAGATACCATCAATGGATTGGGAAAGTGAATGGACAGATACCATCAATAGACTGGGAAAGTGAATGGACAGATACCATCATTGGATTGGGAATGTGAGTGGACAGATACCATCAATAGATTGGGAAAGTGAATGGACAGCTACCATCAATGAACTGGGAAAGTGAATGGACAGATACCATCAATGGATTGGGAAAGTGAATGGACAGATACCATTAATAGACTGGGAAAGTGAATGGACAGATACCATCAATGGATTGGGAAAGTGAATGGACAGTTACCATCAATGGATTGGGAAAGTGAATGGACAGATATCATTAATGGATTAGGGAAATCAATGCACACATACCAACAATGGATGGGGAAAGTGAATGGACAGATACCATCAATGGATTGGGAAAGTTAATGGACAGATACCATTAATGGATTGAGAAAGTTAATGTACAGAAACCATCGATGGACTGGGAAAGTTAATCGGCAGATACGATCAATGGATTGGGAAAGTGAATGGACAGATACCATCAATGGATTGGGAAAGTGAATGGACGGATACCATCAATAGATTGAGAAAGTGAATGGACAGATACCATCAATTGAGTGAGAAAGTGAATGGACAGATACCATCAATGGATTGGTAAAGTCAATGGACCGATACCATCAATGGATTGATAAAGTGAATGGACAGATACCATCATTGGATTGGGAAAGTGAATGGACGGATACCATCAAAAGATTGGGAAAGTGAATGGACAGATACCATCAATGGATTGAGAAAGTGAATGGACTGATACAATCAATGGATTGGGAAAGTGAACGGACAGATACCATCAATGGATTGGGAGAGTGAATGGACAGATACAATCAATGGACTGGGAAAGTGAATGGACAGATAACATCAATCGATTGGGAAAGTGAATGGACAGATACCATCACTGGATTGGGAAAGTGAATGGACAGCTACCATCAATGAATTGGGAAAGTGAATGGACAGATACCATCAATGGATTGGGAAAGTGACTGGACAGATACCATCAATGGATGGGAAAGTGAATGGACAGCTGTCATCAATGAACTGGGAAAGTGAATGGACAGAGTCCATCAATGGATTGGGAAAGAGAATAGACAGATACCATCAATAGACTGGGAAAGTGAATGGACAGATACCATCAATGGATTGGGTAAGTGAATGGACAGTTACCTTCAATGGATTGGGAAAGTGAATGAACAGATACCATCAATGGATTGATAAAGTGAATGGACAGATACCATCAATAGATTGGGAAAGTGAATGGACAGATACCATCATTGGACTGGGAAAGTGAATGGACAGTTACCTTCAATAGATTGGGAAAGTGAATGTACAGATACCATCAATGGATTGGGAAAGTGAATGGACAGAAACCATCATTGGATTTGGAAAGTGTGTGGACAGATACCATCAATAGATTGGGAAAGTGAATGGACAGCTACAATCAATGAACTGGGAAAGTGAATGGACAGATACCATCAATGGATTGGGAAAGTGAATGGACAGATACCATCAATAGACTGGGAAAGTGAATGGACAGATACCATCAATGGATTGGGAAAGTGAATGGACAGTTACCATCAATGGATTGGGAAAGTGAATGGACAGATATCATTAATGGATTAGGGAAATCAATGCACACATACCATCAATGGATTGGGAAAGTGAATGGACAGATACCATCAATGGATTGATAAAGTGAATGGACAGATAGCATCAATGGATTGGGAAAGTGAGTGGACAGATACCATCAATGGATTGGGAAAGTGAATGGACAGATACCATCAATGGATTGGGAAAGTGAATGGACAGATACCATCAATGGATTGGGAAAGTGAATGGACAGATACCATCAATGGATTGGGAAAGGGAATGACAGATACCATCAATGGATTGGGAAAGTGAATGGACAGATACCATCAATGGATTGGGAAAGTGAATGGACAGATACCATCAATGATTGATAAGTGAATGGACAGATACCATCATTGGATTGGGAAAGTTAATGGACAGATACCATCAATGGATTGATAAAGTGAATGGACAGATACCATCATTGGATTGGGAAAGTTAATGGACAGATACCATCGATGGATTGAGAAAGTTAATGGACAGATACCATCAATGGATTGGGAAAGTTAATCGACAGATACCATCAATGGATTGGGAAAGTGAATGGACAGATACCATCAATGGATTGGGAAAGTGAATGGACAGATACCATCAATGGATTGGGAAAGTTAATCGACAGAAACCATCAATGGATTGGGAAAGTGAATGGACAGATACCATCAATGGATTGGGAAAGTGAATGGACAGATACCATCAATGGATTGGGAAAGTGAATGGACAGATACCATCAATGGATTGGGAAAGTGAATGGACAGATACCATCAATGGATTGATAAAGTGAATGGACAGATACCATCAATGGATTGGGAAAGTGAATGGACAGATACCATCAATGGATGGGAAAGTGAATGGACAGATACCATCAATGATTGGGAAAGTGAATGGACAGATACCATCAATGGATTGGGAAAGTGAATGGACAGATACCATCAATGATTGGGAAAGTGAATGGACAGATACCATCAATGGATTGGGAAAGTGAATGGACAGATACCATCAATGGATTGGGAAAGTGAATGGACAGATACCATCAATGGATTGGGAAAGTGAATGGACAGATACCATCAATGGATTGGGAAAGTGAATGGACAGATACCATCATTGACTGGGAAAGTGAATGGACAGATACCATCAATGATTGGGAAAGTGAATGGACAGATACCATCAATGGATTGGGAAAGTGAATGGACAGATACCATCAATGGATTGGGAAAGTGAATGGACAGATACCATCAATGGATTGGGAAAGTGAATGGACAGATACCATCAATGGATTGGGAAAGTGAATGGACAGATACCATCAATGGATTGGGAAAGTGAATGGACAGATACCATCAATAGACTGGGAAAGTGAATGGACAGATACCATCAATGGATTGGGAAAGTGAATGGACAGTTACCATCAATGGATTGGGAAAGTGAATGGACAGATATCATTAATGGATTAGGGAAATCAATGCACACATACCATCAATGGATTGGGAAAGTGAATGGACAGATACCATCAATGGATTGATAAAGTGAATGGACAGATACCATCAATGGATTGGGAAAGTGAATGGACAGATACCATCAATGGATTGGGAAAGTGAATGGACAGATATCATTAATGGATTGGGGAAATCAATGCACAGATACTATTAATGGATTGGGAAAGTGAATGGACAGATACCATCAATGGATTGGGAAAGGGAATGAACAGATACCATCAATGGATTGATAAAGTGAATGGACAGATACCATCAATGGATTGGGAAAGTTAATGGACAGATAGCATCAATGAATTGATAAAGTGAATGGACAGATACCATCATTGGATTGGGAAAGTTAATGAACAGATACCATCAATGGATTGATAAAGTGAATGGACAGATACCATCATTGGATTGGGGAAGTTAATGGACAGATACCATCGATGGATTGAGAAAGTTAATGGACAGATACCATCAATGGATTGGGAAAGTTAATCGACAGATACCATCAATGGATTGGGAAAGTGAATGGACAGATACCATCAATGGATTGGGAAAGTGAATGGACAGATACCATCAATGGATTGGGAAAGTTAATCGACAGAAACCATCAATGGATTGGGAAAGTGAATGGACAGATACCATCAATGGATTGGGAAAGTGAATGGACAGATACCATCAATGGATTGGGAAAGTGAATGGACAGATACCATCAATGGATTGGGAAAGTGAATGGACAGATACCATCATTGGATTGGGAAAGTGAATGGACAGATACCATCAATAGATTGGGAAAGTGAATGGACAGATACCATCAATGATTGGGAAAGTGAATGGACAGATACCATCAATGGATTGGGAAAGTGAATGGACAGATACCATCAATGGATTGGGAAAGTGAATGGACAGATACCATCAATGGATTGGGAAAGTGAATGGACAGATACCATCAATGGATTGGGAAAGTGAATGGACAGATACCATCAATGGATTGGGAAAGTGAATGGACAGATACCATCAATGGATTGGGAAAGTTAATGGACAGATACCATCAATGGATTGGGAAAGTGAATGGACAGATACTATCAATTGAATGGGAAACTGAATGGACAGATACCATCAATGGATTGGGAAAGTGAATGGACAGATACCATCAATGGATTGATAAAGTGAATGGACAGATACCATCAATGGATTGGGAAAGTGAATGGACAGATACCATCAATAGATTGGGAAAGTGAATGGACAGATACCATCAATGGATTGGGAAAGTGAATGGACAGATACCATCAATGGATTGGGAAAGTGAATGGACAGATACCATCAATGGATTGGGAAAGTGAATGGACAGATACCATCAATGGATTGGGAAAGTGAATGGACAGATACCATCACTGGATTGGGAAAGTGAATGGACAGAAACCATCATTCGATGGGAAAGTGAATGGACAGATACCATCAATAGATTGAGAAAGTGAACGGACAGATACCATCAATGGGTGGAGAAAGTGAGTGGAAGATACCATCAATGGATTTGGAAAGTGAATGGACAGATACCATCAATGGATTGGAAAGTGAATGGACAGATACCATCATTGGATTGGGAAAGTGAATGGACAGATACCATCAATAGATTGGGAAAGTGAAAGGACAGATACCATCAATGGATTGGGAAAGTGAATGGACAGATACCATCAATGGATTGGGAAAGTGAATGGACAGATACCATCAATGGATTGGGAAAGTGAATGGACAGATACCATCAATGGATTGGGAAAGTGAATGGACAGATACCATCAATAGACTGGGAAAGTGAATGGACAGATACCATCAATGGATTGGGAAAGTGAGTGGACAGATACCATCAATAGATTGGGAAAGTGAATGGACAGCTACCATCAATGGATTGGGAAAGTGAATGGACAGATACCATCAATGGATTGGGAAAGTGAATGGACAGATACCATCAATAGACTGGGAAAGTGAATGGACAGATACCATCAATGGATTGGGAAAGTGAATGGACAGATACCATCAATGGATTGGGAAAGTGAATGGACAGATACCATCAATGGATTGGGAAAGTGAATGGACAGATACCATCAATGGATTGGGAAAGTGAATGGACAGATACCATCAATGGATTGAGAAAGTGAATGGACAGATACCATCAATGGATTGGGAAAGTGAATGGACAGATACCATCAATGGATTGGGAAAGTGAATGGACAGATACCATCAATGGATTGGGAAAGTGAATGGACAGATACCATCAATGGATTGGGAAAGTGAATGGACAGATACCATCAATGGATTGGGAAAGTGAATGGACAGATACCATCAATGGATTGGGAAAGTTAATGGACAGATACCATCAATGGATTGGGAAAGTGAATGGACAGATACCATCAATGGATTGGGAAAGTGAATGGACAGATACCATCAATGGATTGGGAAAGTGAATGGACAGATACCATCAATGGATTGGGAAAGTGAATGGACAGATACCATCAATGGATTGGGAAAGTGAATGGACAGATACCATCAATGGATTGGGAAAGTGAATGGACAGATACCATCAATGGATTGGGAAAGTTAATGGACAGATACCATCAATGAACTGGGAAAGTGAATGGACAGATACCATCAATGGATTGGGAAAGTGAATGGACAGATACCATCAATGGATTGGGAAAGTGAATGGACAGATACCATCAATGGATTGGGAAAGTGAATGGACAGATACCATCAATAGATTGGGAAAGTGAATGGACAGATACCATCAATGGATTGGGAAAGTGAATGGACAGATACCATCAATGGATTGGGAAAGTGAATGGACAGATACCATCAATGGATTGGGAAAGTGAATGGACAGATACCATCAATGGATTGGGAAAGTGAATGGACAGATACCATCAATGGATTGGGAAAGTGAATGGACAGATACCATCAATGGATTGGGAAAGTGAATGGACAGATACCATCAATGGATTGGGAAAGTGAATGGACAGATACCATCAATGGATTGGGAAAGTGAATGGACAGATACCATCAATGGATTGGGAAAGTGAATGGACAGATACCATCAATGGATTGGGAAAGTGAATGGACAGATACCATCAATGGATTGGAGAAAGTGAATGGACAGATACCATCAATGGATTGGGAAAGTTAATGGACAGATACCATCAATGGATTGATAAAGTGAATGGACAGATACCATCATTGGATTGGGAAAGTGAATGTTCGGATACCATCAATAGATTGGGAAAGTGAATGGACAGATACCATCAATGGATTGGGAAAGTGAATGGACAGTTACCATCAATGGATTGGGAAAGTGAATGGACAGATACCATCAATGGATTGGGAAAGTGAATGGACAGATAGCATCAATGGATTGGGAAAGTGAGTGGACAGATACCATCAATAGACTGGGAAAGTGAATGGACAGATACCATCACTGGATTGGGAAAGTGAGTGGACAGATACCATCAATAGATTGGGAAAGTGAATGGACAGATATCATTAATGGATTGGGGAAATCAATGCACAGATACTATTAATAGATTGGGAAAGTGAATGGACAGATACCATCAATGGATTGGGAAAGTGAATGGACAGATACCATCATTGGATTGGGGAAGTTAATGGACAGATACCATCGTTGGATTGAGAAAGTTAATGGACAGATACCATCAATGGATTGGGAAAGTTAATCGACAGATACCATCAATGGATTGGGAAAGTGAATGGACAGATACCATCAATGGATTGGGAAAGTGAATGGACAGATACCATCAATGGATTGGGAAAGTTAATCGACAGAAACCATCAATGGATTGGGAAAGTGAATGGACAGATACCATCAATGGATTGGGAAAGTTAATGGACAGATACTATCAATGAATTGGGAAAGTGAATGGACAGATACCATCAATGGATTGGGAAAGTGAATGGACAGATACCATCAATGGATTGATAAAGTGAATGGACAGATACCATCATTGGATTGGGAAAGTGAATGGACGGATACCATCAATAGATTGGGAAAGTGAATGGACAGATACCATCAATGGATTGGGAAAGTGAATGGACAGATACCATCAATGGATTGGGAAAGTGAATGGACAGATACCATCAATGGATTGGGAAAGTGAATGGACAGAAACCATCATTCGATGGGGAAAGTGAATGGACAGATACCATCAATGGATTGGGAAAGTGAATGGACAGATACCATCAATGGATTGGGAAAGTGAATGGACAGATACCATCAATGGATTGGGAAAGTGAATGGACAGATACCATCAATGGATTGGGAAAGTGAATGGACAGATACCATCAATGATTGGGAAAGTGAATGGACAGATACCATCAATGGATTGGGAAAGTGAATGGACAGATACCATCAATGGATTGGGAAAGTGAATGGACAGATACCATCAATGGATTGGGAAAGTGAATGGACAGATACCATCAATGGATTGGGAAAGTGAATGGACAGATACCATCAATGGATTGGGAAAGTGAATGGACAGATACCATCAATGGATTGGGAAAGTGAATGGACAGATACCATCAATGGATTGGGAAAGTGAATGGACAGATACCATCAATGGATTGGGAAAGTGAATGGACAGATACCATCAATGGATTGGGAAAGTGAATGGACAGATACCATCAATGGATTGGGAAAGTGAATGGACAGATACCATCAATGGATTGGGAAAGTGAATGGACAGATACCATCAATGGATTGGGAAAGTGAATGGACAGATACCATCAATGGATTGGGAAAGTGAATGGACAGATACCATCAATGGATTGGGAAAGTGAATGGACAGATACCATCAATGGATTGGGAAAGTGAATGGACAGATACCATCAATGATTGGGAAAGTGAATGGACAGATACCATCAATGGATTGGGAAAGTGAACGGACAGATACCATCAATGGATGGATAAAGTGAATGGACAGATACCATCATTGGATTGGGAAAGTGAATGGACAGATACCATCAATAGATTGGGAAAGTGAATGGACAGATACCATCAATGGATTGGGAAAGTGAATGGACAGATACCATCAATGGATTGGGAAAGTGAATGGACAGATACCATCAATGGATTGGGAAAGTGAATGGACAGAAACCATCATTCGATGGGGAAAGTGAATGGACAGATACCATCAATGGATTGGGAAAGTGAATGGACAGATACCATCAATGGATTGGGAAAGTGAATGGACAGATACCATCAATGGATTGGGAAAGTGAATGGACAGATACCATCATTGGATGGGGAAAGTGAATGGACAGATACCATCAATTGATTGGGAAAGTGAATGGACAGATACCATCAATGATTGGGAAAGTGAATGGACAGATACCATCAATGGATGGGAAAGTGAATGGACAGATACCATCAATGGATTGGGAAAGTTAATGGACAGATACCATCAATGGATTGATAAAGTGAATGGACAGATACCATCATTGGATTGGGAAAGTGAATGTTCGGATACCATCAATAGATTGGGAAAGTGAATGGACAGATACCATCAATGGATTGGGAAAGTGAATGGACAGTTACCATCAATGGATTGGGAAAGTGAATGGACAGATACCATCAATGGATTGGGAAAGTGAATGGACAGATAGCATCAATGGATTGGGAAAGTGAGTGGACAGATACCATCAATAGACTGGGAAAGTGAATGGACAGATACCATCAATGGATTGGGAAAGTGAATGGACAGTTACCATCAATGGATTGGGAAAGTGAATGGACAGATATAATTAATGGATTAGGGAAATCAATGCACACATACCATCAATGGATTGCGAAAGTGAATGGACAGATACCATCAATGATTTGACAAAGTGAATGGACAGATACCATCAATGGATTGGGAAAGTTAATGGACAGATAGCATCAATGGATTGATAAAGTGAATGGACAGATACCATCAATGGATTGGGAAAGTTAATGACAGATACCATCAATGGATTGGGAAAGTGAATGGACAGATACCATCAATGGATTGGGAAAGTTAATGGACAGATACCATCAATGGATTGGGAAAGTTAATGGACAGATACCATCAATGGATTGGGAAAGTGAATGGACAGATACCATCAATGGATTGGGAAAGTTAATGGACAGATACCATCAATGATTGGGAAAGTGAATGGACAGATACCATCAATGGATTGGGAAAGTGAATCGGACAGATACCATCAATGGATTGGGAAAGTGAATGGACAGATACCATCAATGGATTGGAAAGTGAATGGACAGATACCATCAATCGATGGGGAAAGTGAATGGACAGATACCATCAATGGATTGGGAAAGTGAATGGACAGATACCATCAATGGATTGGGAAAGTCAATGGACCGATACCATCAATGGATTGGGAAAGTGAATGGACAGAAACCATCATTCGATGGGGAAAGTGAATGGACAGATACCATCAATTCATTGGGAAAGTGAATGGACAGATACCATCAATAGATTGAGAAAGTGAATGGACAGATACCATCAATGGATTGGGAAAGTGAATGGACAGATACCATCAATGGATTGGGAAAGTGAATGGACAGATACCATCAATGGATTGATAAAGTGAATGGACAGATACCATCATTGGATTGGGAAAGTGAATGGTCGGATACCATCAATAGATTGGGAAAGTGAATGGACAGATACCATCAATGGATTGGGAAAGTGAATGGACAGATACCATCAATGGATTGGGAAAGTGAATGGACAGATACCATCAATGGATTGGGAAAGTGAATGGACAGATACCATCAATGGATTGGGAAAGTGAATGGACAGATACCATCAATGGATTGGAAAGTGAATGGACAGATACCATCAATGGATTGGGAAAGTGAATGGACAGATACCATCAATAGATTGGGAAAGTGAATGGACAGATACCATCAATGGATTGGGAAAGTGAATGGACAGATACCATCAATGGATTGGGAAAGTGAATGGACAGATACCATCAATGGATTGGAAAGTGAATGGACAGATACCATCAATGGATTGGGAAAGTGAATGGACAGATACCATCAATGGATTGAGAAAGTGAATGGACAGATACCATCAATGGATTGGGAAAGTGAATGGACAGATACCATCAATGGATTGGAAAGTGAATGGACAGATACCATCATTGGATTGGGAAAGTGAATGGACAGATACCATCAATGGATTGGAAAGTGAATGGACAGATACCATCAATGGATTGGGAAAGTGAATGGACAGATACCATCAATGGATTGGGAAAGTGAATGGACAGATAGCATCAATGGATTGGGAAAGTGAATGGACAGATACTATCAATTGAATGGGTAAGTGAATGGACAGATACCATCAATGGATTGGGAAAGTGAATGGACAGATACCATCAATGGATTGGGAAAGTTAATGGACAGATACCATCAATGGATTGGGAAAGTGAATGGACAGATACCATCAATGGATTGGGAAAGTGAATGGACAGATACCATCAATGATTGGGAAAGTGAATGGACAGATACCATCAATGGATTGGGAAAGTGAATGGACAGATACCATCAATGGATTGGGAAAGTGAATGGACAGATACCATCAATGGATTGGGAAAGTGAATGGACAGATACCATCAATGGATTGGGAAAGTGAATGGACAGATACCATCAATGGATTGGGAAAGTGAATGGACAGATACCATCAATGGATTGGGAAAGTGAATGGACAGATACCATCAATGGATTGGGAAAGTGAATGGACAGATACCATCAATGGATTGGGAAAGTGAATGGACAGATACCATCAATGGATTGGGAAAGTGAATGGACAGATACCATCAATGGATTGGGAAAGTGAATGGACAGATACCATCAATGACTGGGAAAGTGAATGGACAGATACCATCAATGGATTGGGAAAGTGAATGGACAGATACCATCAATGGATTGGGAAAGTGAATGGACAGATACATCAATGGATTGGGAAAGTGAATGGACAGATACCATCAATGGATTGGAAAGTGAATGGACAGATACCATCAATGGATTGGAAAGTGAATGGACAGATACCATCAATGGATTGGGAAAGTTAATGGACAGATACCATCAATGGATTGGGAAAGTGAATGGACAGATACCATCAATGGATTGGGAAAGTGAATGGACAGATACCATCAATGGATTGGGAAAGTGAATGGACAGATACCATCAATGGATTGGGAAAGTTAATGGACAGATACCATCAATGGATTGGGAAAGTGAATGGACAGATACCATCAATGGATTGGGAAAGTGAATGGACAGATACCATCAATGGATTGGGAAAGTGAATGGACAGATACCATCAATGGATTGGGAAAGTGAATGGACAGATACCATCAATGGATTGGGAAAGTGAATGGACAGATACCATCAATGGATTGGGAAAGTGAATGGACAGATACCATCAATGGATTGGGAAAGTGAATGGACAGATACCATCAATGGATTGGGAAAGTGAATGGACAGATACCATCAATGGATTGGGAAAGTGAATGGACAGATACCATCAATGGATTGGGAAAGTGAATGGACAGATACCATCAATGGATTGGGAAAGTGAATGGACAGATACCATCAATGGATTGGGAAAGTGAATGGACAGATACCATCAATGGATTGGGAAAGTGAATGGACAGATACCATCAATGGATTGGGAAAGTGAATGGACAGATACCATCAATGGATTGGGAAAGTGAATGGACAGATACCATCAATGGATTGGGAAAGTGAATGGACAGATACCATCAATGGATTGGGAAAGTGAATGGACAGATACCATCAATGGATTGGGAAAGTGAATGGACAGATACCATCAATGGATTGGGAAAGTGAATGGACAGATACCATCAATGGATTGGGAAAGTGAATGGACAGATACCATCAATGGATTGGGAAAGTGAATGGACGGATACCATCAATAGATTGGGAAAGTGAATGGACAGATACCATCAATGGATTGGGAAAGTGAATGGACAGATACCATCAATGGATTGGGAAAGTGAATGGACAGATACCATCAATGGATTGGGAAAGTGAATGGACAGATACCATCAATAGACTGGGAAAGTGAATGGACAGATACCATCAATGGATTGGGAAAGTGAATGGACAGTTACCATCAATGGATTGGGAAAGTGAATGGACAGATACCATCAATGGATTGGGAAAGTCAATGGACAGATACCATCAATGGATTGGGAAAGTGAATGGACAGATACCATCAATGGATTGGAAAGTGAATGGACAGATAGCATCAATGGATTGGGAAAGTGAATGGACAGATACCATCAATGGATTGGGAAAGTGAATGGACAGATACCATCAATGGATTGGGAAAGTGAATGCACAGATACTATTAATGGATTGGGAAAGTGAATGGACAGATACCATCAATGGATTGGGAAAGGGAATGAACAGATACCATCAATGGATTGCTAAAGTGAATGGACAGATACCATCAATGGATTGGGAAAGTTAATGGACAGATAGCATCAATGAATTGATAAAGTGAATGGACAGATACCATCATTGGATTGGGAAAGTTAATGAACAGATACCATCAATGGATTGATAAAGTGAATGGACAGATACCATCATTGGATTGGGAAAGTTAATGTACAGATACCATCAATGGATTGAGAAAGTTAATGGACAGATACCATCAATGGATTGGGAAAGTTAATCGACAGATACCATCAATGGATTGGGAAAGTGAAGGGACATATACCATCAATGGATTGGGAAAGTGAATGGACAGATACCATCAATGGATTGGGAAAGTTAATCGACAGAAACCATCAATGGATTGGGAAAGTGAATGGACAGATACCATCAATGGATTGGGAAAGTTAATGGACAGATACCATCAATGAACTGGGAAACTGAATGGACAGATTCCATCAATGGATTGGGAAAGTTAATCGACAGATACCATCAATGAACTGGGAAACTGAATGGACAGATACCATCATTGGATTGGGAAAGAGAATGGACGGATACCATCAATAGATTGGGAAAGTGAATGGACAGATACCATCAATGGATTGGGAAAGTGAATGGACAGATACCATCAATGGATTGGGAAAGTCAATGGACCGATACCATCAATGGATTGGGAAAGTGAATGGACAGATACCATCAATGATTGGGAAAGTGAATGGACAGATACCATCAATGGATTGGGAAAGTGAATGGACAGATACCATCAATGGATTGGGAAAGTGAATGGACAGATACCATCAATGGATTGGGAAAGTGAATGGACAGATACCATCATTGGATTGGGAAAGTGAATGGACAGATACCATCAATGGATTGGGAAAGTGAATGGACAGATACCATCAATGGATTGGAAAGTGAATGGACAGATACCATCAATGGATTGGGAAAGTGAATGGACAGATACCATCAATGGATTGGGAAAGTGAATGGACAGATACCATCAATGGATTGGGAAAGTGAATGGACAGATACCATCAATGGATTGGGAAAGTGAATGGACAGATACCATCAATGGATTGGGAAAGTGAATGGACAGATACCATCAATGGATTGGGAAAGTGAATGGACAGATACCATCAATGGATTGGGAAAGTGAATGGACAGATACCATCAATGGATTGGGAAAGTGAATGGACAGATACCATCAATGGATTGGGAAAGTGAATGGACAGATACCATCAATGGATTGGGAAAGTGAATGGACAGATACCATCAATGGATTGGGAAAGTGAATGGACAGATACCATCAATGGATTGGGAAAGTGAATGGACAGATACCATCAATGGATTGGGAAAGTGAATGGACAGATACCATCAATGGATTGGGAAAGTGAATGGACAGATACCATCAATGGATTGGGAAAGTGAATGGACAGATACCATCAATGGATTGGGAAAGTGAATGGACAGATACCATCAATGGATTGGGAAAGTGAATGGACAGATACCATCAATGGATTGGGAAAGTGAATGGACAGATACCATCAATGGATTGGGAAAGTGAATGGACAGATACCATCAATGGATTGGGAAAGTGAATGGACAGATACCATCAATGGATTGGAAAGTGAATGGACAGATACCATCAATGATTGGGAAAGTGAATGGACAGATACCATCAATGGATTGGGAAAGTGAATGGACAGATACCATCAATGGATTGGGAAAGTGAATGGACAGATACCATCAATGGACTGGGAAAGTGAATGGACAGATACCATCAATGGATTGGGAAAGTGAATGGACAGATACCATCAATGGATTGGGAAAGTGAATGGACAGATACCATCAATGGATTGGGAAAGTGAATGGACAGATACCATCAATGGATTGGGAAAGTGAATGGACAGATACCATCAATGGATTGGGAAAGTGAATGGACAGATACCATCAATGGATTGGGAAAGTGAATGGACAGATACCATCAATGGATTGGGAAAGTGAATGGACAGATACCATCAATGGATTGGGAAAGTGAATGGACAGATACCATCAATGGATTGGGAAAGTGAATGGACAGATACCATCAATGGATTGGGAAAGTGAATGGACAGATACCATCAATGGATTGGAAAGTGAATGGACAGATACCATCAATAGATTGGGAAAGTGAATGGACAGATACCATCAATGGATTGGGAAAGTGAATGGACAGGATACCATCAATGGATTGGGAAAGTGAATGGACAGATACCATCAATGGATTGGGAAAGTGAATGGACAGATACCATCAATGGATTGGGAAAGTGAATGGACGGATACCATCAATGGATTGGGAAAGTGAATGGACAGATACCATCAATGGATTGGGAAAGTGAATGGACAGATACCATCATTGGATTGGGAAAGTGAATGGACAGATACCATCAATGGATTGGGAAAGTGAATGGACAGATACCATCATTGGATTGGGAAAGTGAATGGACAGATACCATCAATGGATTGGGAAAGTGAATGGACAGATACCATCAATGGATTGGGAAAGTGAATGGACAGATACCATCAATGGATTGGGAAAGTGAATGGACAGATACCATCAATGGATTGGGAAAGTGAATGGACAGATACCATCAATGGATTGGGAAAGTGAATGGACAGATACCATCAATGGATTGGGAAAGTGAATGGACAGATACCATCAATGGATTGGGAAAGTGAATGGACAGATACCATCAATGGATTGGGAAAGTGAATGGACAGATACCATCAATGGATTGGGAAAGTGAATGGACAGATACCATCAATGGATTGGGAAAGTGAATGGACAGATACCATCAATGGATTGGGAAAGTGAATGGACAGATACCATCAATGGATTGGGAAAGTCAATGACAGATACCATCAATGGATTGGGAAAGTGAATGGACAGATACCATCAATGGATTGGAAAGTGAATGGACAGATACCATCAATGGATTGGGAAAGTGAATGGACAGATACCATCAATGGATTGGGAAAGTGAATGGACAGATACCATCAATGGATTGGGAAAGTGAATGGACAGATACCATCAATGGATTGGGAAAGTGAATGGACAGATACCATCAATGGATTGGGAATGTGAGTGGACAGATACCATCAATAGATTGGGAAAGTGAATGGACAGATACCATCAATGGATTGGGAAAGTTAATGGACAGATAGCATCAATGGATTGATAAAGTGAATGGACAGATACCATCATTGGATTGGGAAAGTTAATGAACAGATACCATCAATGGATTGATAAAGTGAATGGACAGATACCATCATTGGATTGGGAAAGTTAATGGACAGATACCATCAATGGATTGAGAAAGTGAATGGACAGATACCATCAATGGATTGGGAAAGTTAATCGACAGATACCATCAATGGATTGGGAAAGTGAATGGACAGATACCATCAATGGATTGGGAAAGTGAATGGACAGATACCATCAATGGATTGGGAAAGTTAATCGACAGAAACCATCAATGGATTGGGAAAGTGAATGGACAGATACCATCAATGGATTGGGAAAGTTAATGGACAGATACTATCAATGAACTGGGAAACTGAATGGACAGATTCCATCAATGGATTGGGAAAGTGAACGGACAGATACCATCAATGGATTGGAAAGTGAATGGACAGATACCATCATTGGATTGGGAAAGTGAATGGACGGATACCATCAATAGATTGGGAAAGTGAATGGACAGATACCATCAATGGATTGGGAAAGTGAATGGACAGATACCATCAATGGATTGGGAAAGTCAATGGACCGATACCATCAATGGATTGGGAAAGTGAATGGACAGATACCATCATTCGATTGGGAAAGTGAATGGACAGATACCATCAATGGATTGGGAAAGTGAATGGACAGATACCATCAATGGATTGGGAAAGTGAATGGACAGATACCATCAATGGATTGGGAAAGTGAATGGACAGATACCATCATTGGATTGGGAAAGTGAATGGACAGATACCATCAATGATTGGGAAAGTGAATGGACAGATACCATCAATAGATTGGGAAAGTGAATGGACAGATACCATCAATGGATTGGGAAAGTGAATGGACAGATACCATCAATGGATTGGGAAAGTGAATGGACAGATACCATCAATGGATTGGGAAAGTGAATGGACAGATACCATCAATGGATTGGGAAAGTGAATGGACAGATACCATCAATGATTGGGAAAGTGAATGGACAGATACCATCAATGGATTGGGAAAGTGAATGGACAGATACCATCAATGGATTGGGAAAGTGAATGGACAGATACCATCAATGGATTGGGAAAGTGAATGGACAGATACCATCAATGGATTGGGAAAGTGAATGGACAGATACCATCAATGGATTGGGAAAGTGAATGGACAGATACCATCAATGGATTGGGAAAGTGAATGGACAGTTACCATCAATGGATTGGGAAAGTGAATGGACAGATATCATTAATGGATTAGGGAAATCAATGCACACATACCATCAATGGATTGGGAAAGTGAATGGACAGATACCATCAATGGATTGACAAAGTGAATGGACAGATACCATCAATGGATTGGGAAAGTTAATGGACAGATAGCATCAATGGATTGATAAAGTGAATGGACAGATACCATCATTGGATTGGGAAAGTTAATGTACAGATACCATCAATGGATTGATAAAGTGAATGGACAGATACCATCAATGGATTGGGAAAGTGAATGGACAGATACCATCAATGGATTGGAAAGTGAATGGACAGATACCATCAATGGATTGGGAAAGTGAATGGACAGATACCATCAATGGATTGGGAAAGTGAATGGACAGATACCATCAATGGATTGGGAAAGTGAATGGACAGATACCATCAATGGATTGGGAAAGTTAATCGACAGATACCATCAATGGATTGGGAAAGTGAATGGACAGATACCATCAATGCACTGGGAAAGTTAATGGACAGATACCATCAATGAACTGGGAAACTGAATGGACAGATTCCATCAATGGATTGGGAAAGTGAATGGACAGATACCATCAATGGATTGATAAAGTGAATGGACAGATACCATCATTGGATTGGGAAAGTGAATGGACGGATACCATCAATAGATTGGGAAAGTGAATGGACAGATACCATCAATGGATTGGGAAAGTGAATGGACAGATACCATCAATGGATTGGGAAAGTCAATGGACCGATACCATCAATGGATTGGGAAAGTGAATGGACAGATACCATCATTGGATTGGGAAAGTGAATGGACAGATACCATCAATGGATTGGGAAAGTGAATGGACAGATACCATCAATGGATTGGGAAAGTGAATGGACAGATACCATCAATGGATTGGGAAAGTGAATGGACAGATACCATCAATGGATTGGGAAAGTGAATGGACAGATACCATCAATGATTGGGAAAGTGAATGGACAGATACCATCAATGGATTGGGAAAGTGAATGGACAGATACCATCAATGGATTGGGAAAGTGAATGGACAGATACCATCAATGGATTGGGAAAGTGAATGGACAGATACCATCAATGGATTGGGAAAGTGAATGGACAGATACCATCAATGGATTGGGAAAGTGAATGGACAGATACCATCAATGGATTGGGAAAGTGAATGGACAGATACCATCAATGGATTGGGAAAGTGAATGGACAGATACCATCAATGGATTGGGAAAGTGAATGGACAGATACCATCAATGGATTGGGAAAGTGAATGGACAGATACCATCAATGGATTGGGAAAGTGAATGGACAGATACCATCAATGGATTGGGAAAGTGAATGGACAGATACCATCAATGGATTGGAAAGTGAATGGACAGATACCATCAATGGATTGGGAAAGTTAATCGACAGATACCATCAATGGATTGGGAAAGTGAATGGACAGATACCATCAATGGATTGGGAAAGTTAATGGACAGATACCATCAATGAACTGGGAAACTGACTGGACAGATTCCATCAATGGATTGGGAAAGTGAACGGACAGATACCATCAATGGATTGGGAAGGAGAATGGCGAGATACCATCAATGGATTGGGAAGTGAATGGACAGCTAACATCAATGGACTGGGAAAGTGAATGGACAGATACCATCAATGGATTGGGAATGTGAATGGAGAGATACCATCAATGGATTGGAAAAGTGAATGGACAGTTACCATCAATGGATTGGGAAAGTGAATGGACGGATACCATCAATGGATTGATAAAGAGAATGGACAGATACCATCAATAGATTGGGAAAGTGAATGGACAGATACCATCAATGGATTGGGAAAGTGAATGGACGGATAACATCAATAGATTGGGAAAGTGAATGGACAGATACCATCAATGGATTGGGAAAGTGAATGGACAGATACCATCAATGGATTGGGAAAGTGAATGGACGGATACCATCAATATAATGGGAAAGTGAATGTACAGATACCATCAATGGATTGGGAAAATGAATGGACAGATACCATAATTGGATTGGGAAAGTGAATGGACAGATACCATCAATGGATTGGGAAATTGAATGGACAGATGCCATCATTGGATTGGGAAAGTGAATGGACAGATACCATCATTGGATTGGGAAAGTGAATGGACAGCTACCATCAATGGATTTTGGAAAGTCAATGGACCGATACCATCAATGGATTGGGAAAGTGAATGGACAGATACCATCAATGGATTGGGAAAGTGAATGGACAGATACCATCAATGGATTGGGAAAGTGAATTGACAGATACCATCATTGGATTGGGAAAGTGAATGGACAGATACCATCAATGGATTTTGGAAAGTCAATGGACCGATACCATCAATGGATTGGGAAAGTGAATGGACACATACCATCAATGGATTGGGAAAGTGAATGGACAGATACCATCAATGGATTGGGAAAGTGAATGGACAGATACCATCATTGGATTGGGAAAGTGAATGGACAGATACCATCAATGGATTGGGAAAGTCAATGGACCGATACCATCAATGGATTGGGAAAGTGAATGGACAGATACCATCAATAGAATGGGAAAGTGAATGGACAGATACCATCAATGGATTGGGAAAGTGAATGGACAGATACCATCAATGGATTGGGGAAAGTGAATGGACAGATACCATCAATGGATTGGGAAAGTGAATGGACAGATACCATCAATGGATTGGGAAAGTGAATGGACAGATACCATCAATGGATTGGGAAAGTGAATGGACAGATACCATCAATGGATTGGGAAAGTGAATGGACAGATACCATCAATGGATTGGGAAAGTTAATGGACAGATACCATCAATGGATTGGGAAAGTGAATGGACAGATACCATCAATGGATTGGGAAAGTTAATGGACAGATACCATCATTGGATTGGGAAAGTGAATGGACGGATACCATCAATAGATTGGGAAATTGAATGGACAGATACCATCAATAGATTGGGAAAGTGAATGTACAGATACCTTCAATGGATTGGGAAAGTGAATGGACAGATACCATCATTGGATGGGTAAAGTGAATGTACAGATACCTTCAATGGATTGGGAAAGTGAATGGACAGATACCATCAATGGATTGGGAAAGTGAATGGACAGATACCATCAATGGATTGGGAAAGTGAATGGACAGATACCATCAATCGATGGGAAAGTGAATGGACAGATACCATCAATGGATTGGGAAAGTGAATGGACAGATACCATCAATGGATTGGGAAAGTGAATGGACAGATACCATCATTGGATTGGGAAAGTGAATGGACAGATACCATCAATGGATTGGGAAAGTGAATGGACAGATACCATCAATGGATTGGAAAGTGAATGGACAGATACCATCAATGGATTGGGAAAGTGAATGGACAGATACCATCAATGGATTGGGAAAGTGAATGGACAGATACCATCAATGGATTGGGAAAGTGAATGGACAGATACCATCAATGGATTGGGAAAGTGAATGGACAGATACCATCAATGGATTGGGAAAGTGAATGGACAGATACCATCAATGGATTGGGAAAGTGAATGGACAGATACCATCAATGGATTGGGAAAGTGAATGGACAGATACCATCAATGGATTGGGAAAGTGAATGACAGATACCATCAATGGATTGGGAAAGTGAATGGACAGATACCATCAATGGATTGGGAAAGTGAATGGACAGATACCATCAATGGATTGGAAAGTGAATGGACAGATACCATCAATGGATTGGGAAAGTGAATGGACAGATACCATCAATGGATTGGGAAAGTGAATGGACAGTTACCATCAATGGATTGGGAAAGTGAATGGACAGATATCATCAATGGATTGGGAAAGTGAATGGACAGATACCATCAATAGACTGGGAAAGTGAATGGACAGATACCATCAATGGAGTGGGAAAGTGAATGGACAGTTACCATCAATGGATTGGGAAAGTGAATGGACAGATATCATTAATGGATTAGGGAAATCAATGCACACATACCATCAATGGATTGGGAAAGTGAATGGACAGATACCATCAATGGATTGATAAAGTGAATGGACAGATACCATCAATGGATTGGGAAAGTTAATCGACAGATACCATCAATGGATTGGGAAATTGAATGGACAGATACCATCAATGGATTGGGAAAGTTAATGGACAGATACCATCAATGAACTGGGAAACTGAATGGACAGATTCCATCAATGGATTGGGAAAGTGAACGGACAGATACCATCAATGGATTGGGAAGGAGAATGGTGAGTTACCATCAATGGATTGGGAAGTGAATGGACAGCTAACATCAATGGACTGGGAAAGTGAATGGACAGATACCATCAATGGATTGGGAATGTGAATGGAGAGATACCATCAATGGATTGGAAAAGTGAATGGACAGTTACCATCAATGGATTGGGAAAGTGAATGGAAGGATACCATCAATGGATTGATAAAGAGAATGGACAGATACCATCAATAGATTGGGAAAGTGAATGGACAGATACCATCAATGGATTGGGAAAGTGAATGGACGGATACCATCAATAGATTGGGAAAGTGAATGGACAGATACCATCAATGGATTGGGAAAGTGAATGGACAGATACCATCAATGGATTGGGAAAGTGAATGGACGGATACCATCAATATAATGGGAAAGTGAATGTACAGATACCATCAATAGATTGAGAAAATGAATGGACAGATACCATAATTGGATTGGGAAAGTGAATGGACAGATACCATCAATGGATTGGGAAAGTGAATGGACAGATGCCATCATTGGATTGGGAAAGTGAATGGACAGATACCATCATTGGATTGAGAAAGTGAATGGACAGCTACCATCAATGGATTTTGGAAAGTCAATGGACCGATACCATCAATGGATTGGGAAAGTGAATGGACAGATACCATCAATGGATTGGGAAAGTGAATGGACAGATACCATCAATGGATTGGGAAAGTGAATTGACAGACAAACTGTCACAGGACAGAGTGAAGAGACTCAGAACAAACTGTCACAGGACAGAGAGTGAGGAGACTCAGAACAAACTGTCACAGGACAGAGTGAAGAGACTCAGAACAAACTGCCACAGGACAGAGAGTGAGGAGACTCAGAACAAACTGCCACAGGACAGAGAGTGAGGAGACTCAGAACAAACTGTCACAGGACAGAGAGTGAGGAGACTCAGAACAAACTGCCACAGGACAGAGAGTGAGGAGACTCAGAACAAACTGTCACAGGACAGAGAGTGAGGAGACTCAGAACAAACTGTCACAGGACAGAGAGTGAGGAGACTCAGAACAAACTGTCACAGGACAGAGTGAGGAGACTCAGAACAAACTGCCACAGGACAGAGAGTGAGGAGACTCAGAACAAACTGCCACAGGACAGGGTGAGGAGAATCATTACAAACTGTCACAGGACAGAGTGAGGAGACTCAGAACAAACTGCCACAGGACAGAGAGTGAGGAGACTCAGAACAAACTGTCACAGGACAGAGTGAGGAGACTCAGAACAAACTGCCACAGGACAGAGAGTGAGGCGGACCTGGGTGGAGCAACAGCGGCGAGGCGGCGGCGGTAAAAGGCGGCAGCGACCAGGTAGGCTTTCACCAAGCCGAGAGCAGGAGAGAGGTAAAAAATAATCGAAGTGTGACATCACCAGAAAGCAGGTAAGTGATTGGTTGGTGAGTATTTCTCTTTTTTTTTTATACAAAACTTCAATTTTATTGTTTCTCGGGTATCTGTGGTGTAGCAGAGACTGCTGGCATAAATTAACTGAACAGTAAATAATACATTTTTAATTAATTACATAGAATGGGAGAGCAGGTGATGTGTTACTGCTGCAATATGTGGGAGCTGGTGGACACCATTGATGTTCACGGTGAACACATTTGCAGTAAGTGTTGGCTGCTCGAGGAACTCCGGCTCCGTGTTGATGAGCTGGAGTCCGAGCTTCAAACACTGCGACACATCAGGGAAGGGGAGAGTTACCTGGACTCCGTGTTTCAGGAGGTAGTCACACCAATTAGAGTAACTAATTCAGAAGTAGCCCGTGGTCAGGGACAGGAAGGTGTGACTACGAGTGAGGCAGGTACAGGGATCCAGGAGGTAGTGTTGGAGGAGCCGCAGCCCTTGCTCTTGTCCAACAGGTTCGAGGCTCTTACTCCCTGTGTGGATAGGAGCGGGGACTGCAGGGAGGATGAGCAACCTGGCCACAGCACCGTGGTAAGGGGGGCCATTCAAGTGGGGGGAGTAAAAAGAAATGTTGTAGTGGTAGGGGATAGTATCATTAGGGGGATAGATAGGGTTCTTTGCAGCCAAGAGCGAGAGTCCCGAAGGCTGTGTTGCCTGCCCGGTGCCAGGGTTAAGGACATCTCCTCTGGGCTGGAGAGAAACTTGGAGTGGGAGGGGGAGGATCCAGTTGTAGTGGTCCATGTTGGTACCAATGACATAGATAGGACAAGGAAAGAGGTTCTGCTGAGGGAGTTTGAGCAGCTAGGGGCCAAATTAAAAAGCAGAACCTCGAGGGTAATAATCTCTGGATTACTACCTGAGCCACGAGCAAATTTGGCTAGGGTAAATAAAATCAGGGAGTTGAATGCGTGGCTCAAAGACTGGTGTGGGAAAAATGGGTTTTGCTTCTTGGGACACTGGCACCAGTACTGGGGCAGGAGAGAGCTGTTCCGTTGGGACGGACTTCACTTGGACAGTGCTGGGACTAGTGTCCTGGCGAATCGAATAACTAGGGCTGTGGAGAGGGCTTTAAACTAATTAGTGGGGGGGAGGTTTCAAGAGAGCAAAAAATAAAATGACAACAGAGAGGGTCATAGACATAGGTAGCAGTAGGGGAATCACAAATCAGAGCGTGGCAGGAAGGGACAGAGTGTGTGGAGTAAAAGGTAAACTGGTAAAAAGTGAAAAAGCAGGAACTAAGTGCCACAAAGCATATTTGAAAGTTCTCTATCTGAATGCACGTAGCATTCGTAACAAAATAGACGAGTTAATGGCACAAATAACTACATATGGTTATGATATTGTGGCCATTACAGAAACATGGCTGCAGGGTGACAATGCCTGGGAATTAAACATACCAGGTTATTTAACGATCAGGAAGGACAGGCAGGAAGGAAGGGGAGGTGGGGTGGCTATGTTAATAAAGGAAGGAATCACTGTAATACAGAGTAATGATATTGGGTCAAAAAATCATGATAATGAAACAGTTTGGGTGGAGATAAGGAATAATAAGGGGAAAAAAACATTAGTGGGCGTAGTCTATAGGCCTCCGAACAGTTGCAACTCTATTGGACGGAGTATCAATCAGGAAATAGTTGAGGCATGTAATAAGGGAACATCTATAATTATGGGGGATTTTAACTATCATATTAATTGGACAAATCAAATGGGGCAGGGCTGCCTTGAGGATGAGTTCATTGAGTGTATTAGGGATGGGTTTCTTGAGCAGTATGTAACTGAACCGACCAGGGGGCAAGCAACCTTAGATCTGGTCCTGTGTAACGAGACAGGATTAATTAAAAATGTCCTAGTAAAGGATCCCCTTGGAATGAGTGACCATAACATGGTTGAATTCCATATTCAATTAGAGGGTGAGAAGGTTGGATCTCAAACAAGCGTGCTAAGCTTGAATAAAGGAGACTATGAAGGTATGCGAGCGGAATTGAGTAGAGTGGATTGGGAAAATAGATTAAAGGGTAAGACGACACATGATCAGTGGTGTACATTCAAGGAGTTATTTTACAACTTCCAAAAAAAATATATTCCACTGAAAAGAAAAGGGTGTAAAAGAAAGGACAGTCATCCGTGGCTAAGTAAAGAAATTAAGGATAGTATTCGACTAAAAACAAGGGCATATAAGGTAGCGAAATCTAGTGGGAGGACAGAGGATTGGGAAAACTTTAAAAGGCAGCAAAAAATAACAAAAAGATTGATTAAGAAAGGGAAGATAGATTATGAAAGTAAATTAGCAAAAAATATAAAAACAGATAGTAAGAGTTTTTATAGTTATATAAAAAGAAAAAGGGTGGCTAAAGTAAATGTTGGTCCCTTAGAGGATGAGACCGGGAAATTAATGGTGGGAAATATGGAGATGGCAAAAACACTGAATGAATATTTTGTATCAGTCTTTACAGTAGAGGACACTAAGAATATCCCAACACTGGACAAACAGGGGGCTATAGGGGGAGAGGAGCTAAACACGATCAAAATCACTAAGGAAGTGGTACTCGGTAAAATAATGGGACTCAAGGCGGATAAATCACCTGGACCTGATGGCTTACATCCTAGAGTCTTGAAGGAAGTGGCGGTAGGGATTGTAGATGCATTGGTAATAATTTTTCAAAACTCCCTGGATTCCGCTAAGGTCCCGGCAGACTGGAAAACTGCTAATGTAACACCCTTATTTAAAAAGGGCAGTAGACAGAAGGCTGGTAACTATAGACCGGTTAGCCTAACATCTGTGGTAGGTAAAATTTTGGAGTCCATTATTAAGGAAACAGTAACAAGACATTTGGATAATCATAATTTAATAGGACAAAGTCAGCATGGTTTTACGAAGGGGAAGTCATGTTTGACAAATTTGCTGGAGTTCTTTGAGGAAGTAACATATAGAGTGGATAAAGGGGAACCAGTGGACGTAGTGTATTTAGACTTCCAAAAGGCATTTGACAAGGTGCCACACAAAAGATTATTGCTTAAGGTAAAAAATCACGGGATTGGGGGTAATATTCTGGCATGGATAGAGGATTGGCTATCTAACAGAAAGCAAAGAGTTGGGATAAATGGTTCATTCTCAGACTGGCAATCAGTAACTAGTGGTGTTCCACAGGGGTCAGTGCTGGGTCCCCAACTCTTCACAATCTATATTAACGATTTGGAGGAAGGGACCAAGTGTAACATATCAAAATTTGCAGATGATACAAAGATGGGAGGGAAAGTAGTGAGTGAGGAGGACATAAAAAACCTGCAAGGGGACATAGACAGGCTAAGTAAGTGGGCAGAGATTTGGCAGATGGAATACAGCACTGGAAAGTGTGAGGTGATGCACTTTGGCAGGAAAAATCCTAGAGCAATTTATTATCTTAATGGCAAGAAACTGGAGAGTACTGAAGTGCAAAGGGATCTGGGGGTCCTGGTGCACGAAACTCAAAAGGTTAGTATGCAGGTGCAGCAAGTGATTAAGAAGGCAAATGGAATGTTGGCTTTCATTGCTAGGGGGATAGAATATAAAAATAGGGAGGTATTGCTTCAGTTGTACAAGGTATTGGTGAGACCGCACCTGGAATACTGCATACAGTTTTGGTGTCCTTACTTAAGGAAAGACATCCTTGCTCTCGAGGCAGTGCAAAAAAGGTTCACTCGGTTAATCCCGGAGATGAGGGGGTGGTCATATGAGGAGAGGTTGGGTAGATTGGGACTCTACTCATTGGAGTTCAGAAGAATGAGAGGCGATCTTATTGAAACATATAAGATTGTGAAGGGGTTGGATCGGGTGGATGCGGGGAGGATGTTCCCGATGACGGGTGAGACGAGAACTAGGGGACATAGTCTTAGAATAAGGGGCTGCTCTTTCAAAACTGAGATGAGGAGGAACTACTTCACTCAGAGGGTGGTAGGTCCATGGAATATGCTGCCACAAAAAGCTGTAGAAGCTACAACATTAATTAAATTTAAAACAGAAATAGACAGTTTCCTAGAAGTAAAGGGCATTAAGGGTTACGGGGAGCGGGCAGGAATTTGGACATGAGTCTAGGTTCGGATCGGTCATGGCCCTGTGGGTAGTGGAGCGGGCCCAGGGACTGTGTAGCCTGATTCTGCTCCTATTTCGTGTGTGCAATTCTGTTAGATGCAGGAGATGTTTCTGTGATAGATAGTAGATTGGCGGTTAGGATCAGATCAGCCATGATCTTATTGAATGGCGGAGCAGGCTCGATGGGCCGATTGGCCTACTCCTGCTCCTATTTCTTATGTTCTTATGTTCTTATGACAGATACCATCATTGGATTGGGAAAGTGAATGGACAGATACCATCAATGGATTTTGGAAAGTCAATGGACCGATACCATCAATGGATTGGGAAAGTGAATGGACACATACCATCAATGGATTGGGAAAGTGAATGGACAGATACCATCCATGGATTGGGAAAGTGAATGGACAGATACCATCATTGGATTGGGAAAGTGAATGGACAGATACCATCAATGGATTGGGAAAGTCAATGGACCGATACCATCAATGGATTGGGAAAGTGAGTGGACAGCTACCATCAATGAACTGGGAAAGTGAATGGACAGATACCATCAATGGATTGGGAAAGTGAATGGACAGATACCGTCAATGGATTGGGGAAATCGATGCACAGATACCATCAATGGCTTGGGAAAGTGAATGGAAGATACCATCACTAGACTGGGAAAGTGACTGGACAGATACCATCAATGGATTGGGAAAGTGAATGGACACTTACCATCAATGGATTGGGAAAGTGAATGGACAGATATCATCATTGGATTGGGAAAGTTAATGGACAGATACCATCAATGGATGGATAAAGTGAATGGACAGCTACCATCATTGGATAGGGAAAGTTAATGGACAGATACCATCATTGGATTGGGAAAGTGAATGGACGGATACCATCAATAGATTGGGAAATTGAATGGACAGATACCATCAATAGATTGGGAAAGTGAATGTACAGATACCTTCAATGGATTGGGAAAGTGAATGGACAGATACCATCATTGGATGGGTAAAGTGAATGTACAGATACCTTCAATGGATTGGGAAAGTGAATGGACAGATACCATCAATGGATTGGGAAAGTGAATGGACCGATTCCATCAATATATTGTGAAAGTGAATGGACAGATAACTTCATTCTATGGGGAAAGTGAATTGACAGATACCATCAGTGGATTGGGAAAGTGAAAGGACAGATACCATCATTCGGTGTGGAAAGTGAATGGACAGATACCATCATTGGAGTGGAAAAGTGAATGGACAGATCCCATCAATGGATTGGGAAAGTGAATGGACAGATACCATCAATGGACTTGGAAAGTGAATGGACAGATACCATCAATGGATTGGGAAAGTGAATGGACAGATGCTATCAGTGGATTGGGAAAGTGAATGGACAGATATCATCATTGGATTGGGGAAGTGAATGGACGGATACCATCAATGGATTGGGAAATTGAATGGACAGATACCATCAATGGATTGGGAAAGTGAATGAACAGATACCATCAATGGATTGGGAAAGTGAATGGACAGATACCATGAATGGATTGGGAAAGTGAATGGACAGATACCATCAATGGATTGAGAAAGTCAATGGACCGATACCATCAATGGATTGGGAAAGTGAATGGACAGAAACCATCATTCGATGGGGAAAGTGAATGGACAGATACCATCAATGGACTGGGAAAGTGAATGGACGGATACCAACAATAGATTGAGAAAGTGAATGGACAGATACCATCAATGGATTGAGAAAGTGAATGGACAGATACCATCAATGGATTGAGAAAATCAATGGACCGATACCATCAATGGATTGATAAAGTGAATGGACAGATACCATCATTGGATTGGGAAAGTGAATGGACGGATACCATCAATAGATTGGGAAAGTGAATGGACAGATACCATCAATGGATTGAGAAAGTGAATGGACTGATACAATCAATGGATTGGGAAAGTGAATGGACAGATACCATCAATGGATTGGGAAAGTGAATGGTCAGATACGATCAATGGACTGGGAAAGTGAATGGACAGATAACATCAATGGATTGGGAAAGTTAATGGACAGATACCATCAATAGACTGGGAAAGTGAATGGACAGATACCATCAATGGATTGGGAAAGTGAACGGACAGTTACCATCAATGGATTGGGAAAGTGAATGGACAGATATCATTAATGGATTGCGGAAATCACTGCACAGATACCATCAATAGACTGGGATAGTGAATGGACAGATACCATCAATGGATTGGGAAAGGGAATGAACAGATACCATCAATGGATTGATAAAGTGAATGGACAGATACCATCAATGGATTGGGAAAGTGAATGGACAGTTACCATCAATGGATTGGGAAAGTGAATGGACAGATATCATTAATGGATTAGGGAAATCAATGCACACATACCATCAATGGATTGGGAAAGTGAATGGACAGATACCATCAATGGATTGATAAAGTGAATGGACAGATACCATCAATGGATTGGGAAAGTTAATGGACAGATAGCATCAATGGATTGATAAAGTGAATGGACAGGTACCATTATTGGATTGGGAAAGTTAAAGAACAGATACCATCAATGGATTGATAAAGTGAATGGACAGATACCATCAAAGGATTGGGAAAGTGAATGGACAGATAACATCAATGGATTGGGAAAGTTAATCGACAGATACCATCAATGGATTGGGAAAGTGAATGGACAGATACCATCAATGGATTGGGAAAGTTAATGGACAGATACCATCAATGAACTGGGAAACTGAATGGACAGATTCCATCAATGGATTGGGAAAGTGAACGGACAGATACCATCAATGGATTGGGAAGGAGAATGGCGAGATACCATCAATGGATTGGGAAGAGAATGGACAGCTAACATCAATGGACTGGGAAAGTGAATGGACAGATACCATCAATGGATTGGGAATGTGAATGGAGAGATACCATCAATGGATTGGAAAAGTGAATGGACAGTTACCATCAATGGATTGGGAAAGTGAATGGACGGATACCATCAATGGATTGATAAAGAGACTGGACAGATACCAATAATAGATTGGGAAAGTGAATGGACAGATACCATCATTGGATTGGGAAAGTGAATGGACGGATACCATCAATAGATTGGGAAAGTGAATGGACAGAAACCATCAATGGATTGGGAAAGTGAATGGACAGATACCATCAATGGATTGGGAAAGTGAATGGACGGATACCATCAATATAATGGGAAAGTGAATGTACAGATACCATCAATGGATTGGGAAAATGAATGGACAGATACCATAATTGGATTGGGAAAGTGAATGGACAGATACCATCAATGGATTGGGAAAGTGAATGGACAGATGCCATCATTGGATGGGAAAGTGAATGGACAGATACCATCATTGGATTGGGAAAGTGAATGGACAGCTACCATCAATGGATTTTGGAAAGGCAATGGACCGATACCATCAATGGATTGGGAAAGTGAATGGACAGATACCTTCAATGGATTGGGAAAGTGAATGGACAGATACCATCAATGGATTGGGAAAGTGAATTGACAGATACCATCATTGTATTGGGAAAGTGAATGGACAGATACCATCAATGGATTTTGGAAAGTCAATGGACCGATACCATCAATGGATTGGGAAAGTGAATGGACACATACCATCAATGGATTGGGAAAGTGAATGGACGGATACCATCAATAGATTGGGAAATTGAATGGACAGATACCATCAATAGATTGGGAAAGTTAATGGACAGATACCATCAATAGACTGGGAAAGTGAATGGACAGATACCATCAATGGATTGGGAAAGTGAACGGACAGTTACCATCAATGGATTGGGAAAGTGAATGGACAGATATCATTAATGGATTGGGGAAATCACTGCACAGATACCATCAATAGACTGGGATAGTGAATGGACAGATACCATCAATGGATTGGGAAAGGGAATGAACAGATACCATCAATGGATTGATAAAGTGAATGGACAGATACCATCAATGGATTGGGAAAGTGAATGGACAGTTACCATCAATGGATTGGGAAAGTGAATGGACAGATATCATTAATGGATTAGGGAAATCAATGCACACATACCATCAATGGATTGGGAAAGTGAATGGACAGATACCATCAATGGATTGATAAAGTGAATGGACAGATACCATCAATGGATTGGGAAAGTTAATGGACAGATGGCATCAATGGATTGATAAAGTGAATGGACAGGTACCATTATTGGATTGGGAAAGTTAAAGAACAGATACCATCAATGGATTGATAAAGTGAATGGACAGATACCATCAAAGGATTGGGAAAGTGAATGGACAGATAACATCAATGGATTGGGAAAGTTAATCGACAGATACCATCAATGGATTGGGAAAGTGAATGGACAGATACCATCAATGGATTGGGAAAGTTAATGGACAGATTCCATCAATGAACTGGGAAACTGAATGGACAGATTCCGTCAATGGATTGGGAAAGTGAACGGACAGATACCATCAATGGATTGGGAAGGAGAATGGCGAGATACCATCAATGGATTGGGAAGAGAATGGACAGCTAACATCAATGGACTGGGAAAGTGAATGGACAGATACCATCAATGGATTGGGAATGTGAATGGAGAGATACCATCAATGGATTGGAAAAGTGAATGGACAGTTACCATCAATGGATTGGGAAAGTGAATGGACGGATACCATCAATGGATTGATAAAGAGAATGGACAGATACCAATAATAGATTGGGAAAGTGAATGGACAGATACCATCATTGGATTGGGAAAGTGAATGGACGGATACCATCAATAGATTGGGAAAGTGAATGGACAGAAACCATCAATGGATTGGGAAAGTGAATGGACAGATACCATCAATGGATTGGGAAAGTGAATGGACGGATACCATCAATATAATGGGAAAGTGAATGTACAGATACCATCAATGGATTGGGAAAATGAATGGACAGATACCATAATTGGATTGGGAAAGTGAATGGACAGATACCATCAATGGATTGGGAAAGTGAATGGACAGATGCCATCATTGGATGGGAAAGTGAATGGACAGATACCATCATTGGATTGGGAAAGTGAATGGACAGCTACCATCAATGGATTTTGGAAAGTCAATGGACCGATACCATCAATGGATTGGGAAAGTGAATGGACAGATACCTTCAATGGATTGGGAAAGTGAATGGACAGATACCATCAATGGATTGGGAAAGTGAATTGACAGATACCATCATTGTATTGGGAAAGTGAATGGACAGATACCATCAATGGATTTTGGAAAGTCAATGGACCGATACCATCAATGGATTGGGAAAGTGAATGGACACATACCATCAATGGATTGGGAAAGTGAATGGACGGATACCATCAATAGATTGGGAAATTGAATGGACAGATACCATCAATAGATTGGGAAAGTGAATGTACAGATACCTTCAATGGATTGGGAAAGTGAATGGACAGATACCATCATTGGATGGGTAAAGTGAATGGACAGATACCATCATTGGAGTGGAAAAGTGAATGGACAGATCCCATCAATGGATTGGGAAAGTGAATGGACAGATACCATCAATGGACTGGGAAAGTGAATGGACAGATACCATCAATGGATTGGGAAAGTGAATGGACAGATGCTATCAGTGGATTGGGAAAGTGAATGGACAGATACCATCAATGGATTGGGAAAGTGAATGGACAGATATCATCATTGGATTGGGGAAGTGAATGGACGGATACCATCAATGGATTGGGAAATTGAATGGACAGATACCATCAATGGATTGTGAAAGTGAATGAACAGATATCATCAATGGATTGGGAAATTGAATGGACAGATACCATCAATGGATTGCGAAAATGAATGGACAGATACCATCAATGGATTGCTGAAGTGAATGGACGGAATCATCAGTGAATTAGGGAATGGGAATGGATTGGGCGGATGAACGGATTGCCAACATCAGTGTATTGGGGTACATCTGATGAATGTCATTCCCAGACTAGCAGAAATTTCGAGATTCCGATAGACAGGGTCAGTCCACACTGTCCGTAAAACAGCCGTTAAGGACTTGAAAAGAGTTAAGTCACAAACTGTGATTGTACCGGGGGTGGCACACTTTGATTTAGCAGTTTGACGACTTACCCCCTGATCACCAACCGTGCTGATGGCTTCTGTTTCACTCTCCAGGATATGTCCATGAATGTGGAAGTAGCTGTGCTGCAAATTGTAAGTTTATTTGTCCTTAATGGCCCAGAAATTAAAGACTGAGTGTTGACGTGGGGTAAGGCTTCCCCGTGATATCTCACTCCGCGCCTTCCTTTTTCCTCCGGGGCCACACGAACTTTAGTTTCAAGGCTGCAGCTGTGCAGTGCTTGCGTGACCCAGAGACGGAGTTAGTTCGTGCGAGATAACAACAGAAAACGCTGGAAAAACTCAGCAGGCCAGGCAGCATCCGTGGAGAGAGAAAGAGAGTTGACGTTTCAGGTCGAAACCCTTCGTCGGCCTGAAACGTTAACTCTCTTTCTCTCTCCACGGATGTTAACTGGCCTGCTGAGTTTTTCCAGCGTTTTCTGTTGTTATTTCGGATTTCCAGCATCCGCAGTATTTTGCTATCGTATCTTTCATTCATAGTTTTGACAGAAGATCGGTCAAAGCTATGAATAATATATCCCCCCAAAAGAACAGCTAAACCTCAATTAAATTTTAAAAAAGCCATCACATTAATAAAATAAGTATAGTTAAATAAATAACACTTTAAACAAAAAATTAAATTTTTGAAAAAATTTAAAATCTTTTTAAAATTTATAAAAATAAACTTACCTTTCTTTAAAGTCTCTAAAAAAGATAAACCTGTTGAAAAAAATTTAAAATAATACTTAATTAACTACTTACCTTGTTAAAAGAGGGTCTTACGCCTCCTTTCTTTATGTGTAAAATCTTCCATGCTTACCTGTGCGTTCAAAGCACTCAGTGCACTGCGTGCGCGCAGCCTGTAGCGCGCACGCGGTTCACCTCGGAACCGCCCCTTTTGAATTCACAAAGTGCCGGTTTCCTGCGCATGCACAGTGAATGCTGGAAACCGGCAATTGGAGACCTAAAACGAGAGAGTACACAGTGCGTACTCTTGCGTATTAGGTCTAATTTTCGGGCCATTGTCACAGGAGCTATGACAGTGAGAAATATAGCAGCTGCGCAAAGCACGAGTCATTCGGAAAACATCGCCTGGAAATTCAAAACTATCATAGGCACGGACGGGGTTCGAAACCGCGATCTTTGGTTTACAAGAACTGATGCCTTCAAGCTGGGCCACCGCGCCACCTCCGTAAGTGCACTGGACATGAAACTCCAAATGTCACACTCCAGCTGTCACGCTCGAGATCTCAAACACTGTTCAAAGTTAATTTCGGAATTGACATTCCTTTACTTGGAGCCGGGGTTCTGACCGACATTCCGACATCCAGATGACCTGACATTGGCTTCGGTTTACCGCGTCATTCGAAAAAACAGCGCCACCGACAGTGCGGCGGAGAGTGCGGCGCCGGGGCTGGGCCACCAGCCGCCTTTCTTCGATAAGTCTCAATTCCACAATGTTGAATCAGGCCCGGCCAGCTCAGTCGGTGGAGCGTTAGATTCTCAGAAATGAATTCAATGGGCATCGGGTGGGGGTGGGTGGAAAGTCTCCATGGGCTGGAGTCATACCTAGCACAAAGGAAGATGGTTGTGGTGTTTGAAGATCAAACATCACAGCCCAAGACATCGCTGCAGGAGTTCCTCAGGGCAGTGTCCTAGGCCCAATGAGCTTCAGCTGCTTCATCAATGAACTTCCCTCCAACATAAGCTCGGAAATGGGGATGTTCCCTGATGATTGCACAGTGTTCAGTGCCATTCACAACTCCTCAGATAATGAAGCAGTCCATGCCCGCATACAAGAAGACCTGGACAGCGTTCTTGCTTGGGCTGATAAGTGGCAGGTAACATTCGTGCCACAGAATTGCCAGGAAATGACTATCTCCAACAAGCGAAAGTCTAACAACTGCCCCATGAATTTCAACGGTATTACCATCGCCAATCCCCCAACAATCAACATTGGGGGGTCACCATTAACCAGAAACTTAACTGGACCAGCCACATAAATACTACGGAAACAAGAGCTGGTCAGAGGCTAAGTATTCTGCGGCGAGTGTCTCACCTCCTGACTCCCCAAATCAATCATCTGCAAGGCGGAAGTAAGGAATGTGATGGAATACTCTTCACTTGCCTGGATGAGTACAGCTCCAACAGCACTCAATTAGCTCGACACCATCCAGGACAAAGCAGCCCGCTTTATTGGCACCACATCCACCATTTTAAGAATTCAATCCCTCCATCTACAAGATGCACTGCAGCAACTCGCCAATGTTTCTTCGGAAGCACCTCCCAAACTCGCGACCTCTTCCACCTAGAAGGACAAGGGCAGCAGGCGCATGGGGACACCATCACCTCCAAGTTCCCCTCCAAGTCACACGCGATCCTAACTTAGAAATATATATCTGATCCTTCATCATCGCTGGGTCAAAATTCATGAAATTCCTACCTAACTGCACTGTGGGAGTATCTTGACCACACGGACTGCAGTGGTTCAAGAAGGTGCCTCACCACCACCTTCTCAAGGGCAACTAGGGATGGGCAATAAATGCTGGCCTTGCCAGCGACGCCCAGATAAACAAATTAAAAAAAAATTGTCTCTGGCACTTACAGTGAAGCGGAGGCCATTTTCAATCTTAAACCCGCAATTATATTATTAAGCAAAAGGTGCCAGATAAAGACCCGGTGACACTGCCCCGGGAATTCAGAGCTGGGGTTCGGCCGTGAAAACAAAATAAAACTTCACACAACGTGGGACCGGAATCCACGACCCTGAGAATCTAACGAGAATTTTGAAAACGGGAGAAAGTGTCAGCTGTTCTGGGGAAGACTCCTGGCAAAATAAATGTGCAGGGAGATGAAGGCGGCGGAAAAAGAGCTCAGCATCGTGCTGAGCTCGAAATTTATTGAGATGGTGGCGTAAGGGGATGAAGCTCACGGTTTTGGTAAGGACTGATCTTTTGGGGTCAGAGAGGGGAAGGTCAGAGCGGGTAGTGAAAACACGGCAGGGGGTGAGATTGGAAGAAGGGTTGGGGTCAGAGGAAAGTGAAGGGGAAGAAGGTTCTGGATGGGTGTTGGTGTCAAAGAGTTGTTGAAGCGTCTTCCCCCGCACAGCTGAAGCTTTCTCCCGTTTTTAGAATTCTAGTTCTACCTGGAGCCCTCCCTCTGGCCTCTGAACCTATCTAGATCTTTTCATTGCAAACTGCCGGCGTGACATCGGCCGTCTCAATTTCTCTGCTCCCCTCACTCACTCCAACCTCCTTCCCTCTGAACTTGCAGCACTCCATTCTCTCAGATCTAACCACAGCCTTGTCAATAAACCTGCTGCGGAGATGCCGGCATTGGACTGGGGTGGACAAAAATGAGAATTAAGGAAAGATTGTATCTCTGTAGTATCTGTGTTTATATTCTATGAACTTTTGTAGATTCACTCAGTGTAACTATACCTGAAGAAGGGGCAGGACAGCTCCGAAAGCTTATAATTTTAAATAAATCTGTTAGACTATAACCTGGTGTTGTGCGACTTCTCATTAAACCTGCTGACAAGGGTGGTGCTGTTGTTGTTTGGCGAACCGACCTCTACCTTGCGGAGGCTGAACGCCAACTCTCCGACACCTCCTCCTACCTCCGCCTGGACCATGACCCCACTACCGAACATCAAGCCACCGTTTCCAAGACCGTCATTGAACTCATCTCCTCTGGAGATCTTCCCTCCACTGCCGCCAACCTCATAATTCCCCAACCCCGCACAGCCCGCTTCTACCTCCTTCCCAAGTTCCACAAACAGGACTGCCCAGATAGACCCATCGTTTCAGTCTGTTCTTGCCCCACCGAACTTCTCTCTTCCTATCTCGACTCTATTTGTTCTCCCCTTGTCCAGTTTCTTCCCACCTACATCCACGACTCTTCCGACGCCCTCCATCACTTTAACAGCTTCCAGTTTCCTGTCTCCAAACGTCTCCTTTTCACAATGGACGTCCAATCCCTCTACACCTCCATCCCGCACCAGGACGGCCTGAGGGCGCTCCGCTTCTTCCTTGAACAGAGGCCCAACCAGTCCCCATCCAGCACCACCCTCCTCCGCCTGGCTGAACTTGTTCTCACATTGAAAATCTTCTACTTTGACTCCACTCACTTGTTCGAAATTAAAGGTGTTGCTACGGGAACCCGCATGGGTCCCAGCTATGCCTGCCTTTTCGTGGGATATGTGGAACATTCTTTGTTGCAGTCCTACTCGGGTCCCCTCCCTCACCTCTTTTTCCAATAGATTGTTGACTGTATTGATGCTGTTTCCTGCTCTCGCCCTGAACTAGAAAATTTCATTCATTTTGCTTCCGATTTCCACCCTTCCCACCCCTTCACATGGTCAATCTTCGACTCTTCCCTTCCATTCCTCGACTTCTCTGTCTCCATCTCTGGGGATAGGCTATTGACAAACATTCACTACAAGCCCACTGACTCCCAGAGCTACCTCGACTACACTTCCACCCACCCCGCTTCCTGGAAGGACTCTATTCCATTCTCCCAGTGTCTCCATCTCCGCCGCATCTGCTCTGACGATGTCACCTTACATACTAGTGCTTCCGACATTTCTTCATTTATCCTAAACCGAAGATTCCCCTCTACTGTGGTTGACATGGCCCTTGACCATGTCCGATCTATTTCTCGTACTTCTGCTCTCACCCCTTCCCCTCCCTCCCAGAATCACGCTAGGGTTCCCCTTGTCCTCATCTTTCACCCCACCAGCCTCCACATTCAACGGATCATCCTCCGCCATTTCCGCCACCTCCAGCGTGATCCCACCACCAAACACATCTACCCCTCACCTCCACTTTCAGCGTTCCGAAGGGACCACACCCTCCGCGACACCCTGGTCCACTGCTCTATCACCCCCAACACGCCTTACCTTTTGCCCGGCACCTTCCCGTGCAAGCACAGGAGATGCAACACATGCCCTTTTACCTCCACCCTTCCCACTGTCCAGGGCCCCAAATCCTCCTTCCAGGCGAAACAGCAATTTACTTGTACTTCTTGCAATTTAGTATACTGTATTTGGTGCTCGCAATATGGTCTCCTCTACATTGGGGAGAGCAAACGTAGATTGGATGACTGGTTTGCGGAACACCTCCGTTCGATCCAGAAGGGGACCCCGAGCTTCCGGCCGCCTGTCACATTAATTCTCCTCCCCACTCCCACTCAGACCTCACCGTCCTCGGCCTTTTACACTGTTCCAATGAAGCTCAACGTGAGCTCGAGGAACAGCACCTCATCTTTCGATTAGGCACTTTCCAGCCATCTGGACTCAACATAGATTTCAACAATTTCAGACCATAACCTCTGCCCCTATCTTTTCTTTTTTTTTCCATTTATTTGATTTTTTTTTTAATTTTCTCTCTCCCACATGTCAGCTGTATTACATTCTGCCAGTGCCATTTACACTTCATCTAGAGCCATCTTTTGTTTCTTAACCTCTGCCATTACCATCTCCTTTTGCTTTCATCATCTCTTTATCTCTCTTAATCTCTCTTATTCTCTCCTGACTTCCATCCTATCACAGACGATCCCTTTTGTTCCTTCCTCCCCTCCCCCCTTTCCCTACCCCCACACTTCATTAAAAAAACTGTTCGATCTCCAGCGTTTTTCCAGTTCTGACGAATGGTCATTGACCTGAAACGTTAACTCTGTTTCTCTCTCCAGAGATGCTGCCTGCCCTGCTGAGTATTTCCAGCATTTTCTGTTTTTATTTATATATTTGAAGAGAACTACTTAGCAGGATTATGGGGAAAAATCTGGGGTTTGGGACTAATCTGAACAGTTCTTTCAAGGAGCCGGCAGAGGCAGGACGAGCCGAATGGCCTCATTCTGTGCAGTCAGGTTGTATGATCCTGAGATTCCATGATTCTATGACTCCGGTCTCTTCACACTACAAATATTCTTTCATAACCTGTCCTCACTGCCTGGAATTTCCATCTCAAACCCTTCCGTCTCCTCCTTTAAGACGCTTCTTAAAACCGTAAGCTTTGAGGAGACTTTTGGTCCAAAGTTTGGATTTCGCTTCCATATTGTTGATCACACCTCTATGAAGCGCATTCGGAGATCCCCGAGAAGTGGGGAGGTGGCCAGGGTTTATGAAGCTGTGCGGAAAACTTTACTGAACACGTGTGTTTATGTCTGTTTGTTACATTATCCAGACTCCAATCAATGCTAAAAAGAAGCTCAGATCCTGACGGGATTTGAACACGCAGCCTTCTGACGCGCTTCCGTTACGCCACGAGGTTTCCATTAGGATAAACGTTGGGAATCTTTCTATATATCATTGTTTCTCAAACACCTTTTCATTCTCCCGCTGAATCACCACATCACGGGAAAATAAACCAGGAATCTGCTCAAAATACACAGCAGGTCGCGCAGCTGCCGAAAACGATTAAACTTTTGGCGATTAGACACTTGTTAGAATTGCAAACAAGACCG